>OVBI01003185.1:0-14012 GCA_900406495.1 Sisymbrium altissimum
AACCGAACCATCGACCATCCGGGAAGAAAGCCGCGAGCAGTACGTACCGTCATCCCGCAACCCGTGGTCCATTCTGTGCTGGTCCGTGTTCCACGTACCGCGCCTCATTCCTTTCATCTCATCACTGCGCATTACCACCTCTTATCAGCCCTACGTCGGAGTGTTCAGGGAGGATCCTGTCATNGTCATCTTTACTTCCTTTGTTTGGCCGTCACATCTCTTTTTCTTTATTCACTCTGATATAGCTGACCTGGGAGGCGATTAAGGATTACTTTTGGTGCGCAACAAAGACGCAGTTCTATAAGTGGGGGTTAATCATAATATCCAAATTTCTTGTATATTGTGGTGCATGTAGAGGGGATAAATAAATAATTTGGCTTCATATGTCACCAAAGTGCAATTATATTTTCGGTTGCACATACAGAGATAACTCCAGAGTTAAGCGTGATTGAGCTGGAGTAGTCAAATGATAGATGACTTACCAGGAATTCATTCATGGTCCCGTGTGAATGAGGACAAAACACGGAGAATGGTCATATTGTACTTACAGAGACATAATATCCTGACTTTCGAGCTTTTCGGTTCACGTTCCAGTCGTCGGATAGGGATGGACCCAATATGCCTAATGAGAGAACATGGAGCTCACTGGTAGGAGTGGTTAAGGCGTTACAAAAATAATGCCATTTTATGTCCACAAGACCATATCCTCTGTTTCCACATTCATCATTTCTCTTTGGGCTTATACTGCTTCTTAATTATTTTTAAAATGTTAACCTGATGTCTACAGCATTGTTGATTGTTTCATACTTCTGCAACTAAGGTATGCTTTGCTATCCCTATATCAACAACACCTCTCAAGCCTAGGACATCCATTCAACAACCCAAGTTTGACCACACATATAACCAAGAAAGACGTAGAGAATCCATACGTTAAATTTGCATAAACTCTTTGCAACTGATCTGTATTTTAGTATCTTCTTTCATATTTATAAACCCCAGGTTTGTAGCATCTAAGATTGACCAGATAGTCATACTTAAGCAAATTCGTTTTGGTCCATTAACCCACAATGATGGCTTGTTCGAAACTATTCAAAAGCAGTTTAAAACAGCACACATCATTTGATTCTTTCAAAGATCTCAACCCTAATCCTCCTTCATATTTTGACATGTGACTATACTACTATATATTGTTCATGGTGACAATTACATCTTCTACCCAAGTTCTGATTATTTCAATAGATGTCTCCATAAAAAATCCATGGAGGAAAGTGGTCAGTACCAGTTTATCAAAAACAAGTTCTAACAAAAACTATATCAATCTCACCAACTCAGTTTTGTGGGACTCAAAAAACAGCCAACCAGAAATTTTACATACTCAACAATACTTAGGCAATGACATTTAACCTTCCTTAAAAGAGAGAAACCAAATGTCCTTGTGCCATTTGATTTCTTATTTTCTCTGCTACTGGAAAATATGCTTTTGCTATCATTTACTTAGTAACCAGGGGAAGTCCTAAGTACCTCATTGGGAGGTGACCAAAATCAAAGGACAATTGTGTCATCATCTCATGTGAACACTATAAGTAATTTTTGCAAAATACATACTGATCTTGTTTGTCTACTAGAGATTTTGGCGAACTTATCAAATACTGCTACTATTCCTTCTACTGATCTTACTTTGCCATTCATGAGGACTATAAGGTCATCTGAAAAGTTAAGGTGAGTCAATCCAATGTTTTTGTGCATGTAGGATGATATTTTTATTATCTGTTTAGTAGCTTTGATAACATATACTCTCTTCGTATTGATTTATTTGTCATTTTAACTATAATTAAGTAGATTAAGAAACCTTATATAAAGAGACATCTATCATAAAAAATGACAAATTACGTTTGAATATGTTGACTGTGTTTATTACCTTAAAGAGGAGTTATTAGATTTAGTTATGTTTAATTAAATTTAATTTAGGTATTATAAAGCAAAAGTTACCTAGATATGTTAAAACGACATGTATGTAAAAACAAAAAAAAAATCGAGTAAAACAACACCTATTAACATACGGAGGGAGTATGTATTAATCACAAAGAGGCAAAATGAAAGAGAGTCTGACGAGAATCTATCTCACTCCTGAAAAATTTAGCCAACTAACTATTGACTTGCACCGAGAAGTAAGCTGTAATGATACATAGAGGGAGAGAGATCCGATGTATGAACATAGGTGAAAAGTTCATTACCAAAAGAGCATGCTTTGAGGATAAAGACAATTGAATTGAGTTAAAAGATTTTGTTATATATATAGCACACTACGCTGAAATATTGTATCTTTACTATAGTCTTTGACTAGTTCTATTGTAAAAAAGCGTGTTTTGAATCAAAATCTCTTATTGATAAATATGGAATGGTTTAATGATTTATAGAACTCTGAAATATATGTATCTGGACTCGGGGACTTGTCGTTTGGCATTGAAAACAAAGCCCTCTTTGTTTCCGACAGCCCATACTTTCCTGATTAAGCTTATGTTTTCCACATCTGAACATTCGAAACTGTAGTAGTTCTTGAAGATTTACACTGTTATTCCTCCATAGTTTTCTAGAATGTGTTACAAGAACTCTCGAAAGAGTTTCTCTTTGCCTACCATTTTATATCCTCACTTCACATAACCACACTGCCAGCTGGTCAATGGACCTCTCAGATTGAGTTCTTTGCTTCTCTTGTAGTTACTACTCGCTGGAATGTCTTTTTTCTCTCCAATATGAGACCAATGCATTTTTTTATTTCTTCTTTAGATACTTTTTTGTCCAATCTGAGACCATATCCCATCTTTATAAGCAGTATTCTCCTCCTCCATACATCGTATAGGTGGGTTGTGCAGGTTTATTTCTTGCTTTCTATAGAGGTTTGCATACACTTCATTTGCCTCTTTGACCAGGTTCTCCATCTTGTTTTTAACAAGAGTCCATATCAACAGTTTTAGTAGCTTTAACATCTTTGAGAACCAAAAGACCAAGTAGACAACATGGGTTATGTGTTCTTCCATTAGCTCTCTCTATCAACGAACTGAACTCCTCAGGCTTTGAAGCCACATTTCCAAATTTTACAAACAGTTACAATATTAGAGCTGAGATGAATGCATCTCCATCCGCAAAGGAACACTTAACCCTTTGGAGGGTTTTAGCATGATACTAATTTCCCTATTATTATCTATTTAAGATAATAAATTGGCACAACTAACTTACTTTTAGTAAACTAAACAACTTGTATCATGTAGCGGTAGGTTGTGAGTATGTTGAATTGTTTGTTTATGAGTGGTCATTGCATCATGTTTGTTGTTTTGGAGTTCAGAACATATTAGCATGATAGTCCTGCATTGAGATGAGAAGACAATAATAATTAAAAATGATGCATACAAAGGAGGTTTGGTGATATTAGGCTGCTAGTAAGTTCTCGTAAATGCTTGATTGTATGCGGTTGATTAACCACTTATGCATCTAATCTACAATGCTAGTAAAAATATGAAGTTGTAGCTCACGGAATAGGTTGATGAGCCATATTGGCCGCATGAGACATGGTTCTAGAGGTCTAGATAGTGTGGTTAGTAATTGGACATGGGATAAAAAGCTGGCCTGAACTTTAACAAGCGATAATACTCTTATGATAAAGTGTTGGTCAGTGTGCATATCAATATCAGATGAATGTCATGCATTAATTGCTCTCTTTTGAATGTAGTTCGGTATGATTTATCTTCTATGTAAGTTCTTAAAATATAGTTAACATGGTTATGTAGTGTGGATCATGTAAATCACTCATTGAGTAATAAACAAATAGTCTTTCCCATTCTTTTTTTTATGTAAAAGATGTTGTAGGATTCTTCCGGGTATGAAGTGCAAAGACTTTTATAGAAACCACTTATGCTGAATGAGTATAATTAAGTGATTGCTGTTGTCTCTCCATCTTTGTTTGCTTTATTAACAATTTTTGAAGGTTAGTGTTACCTATGAAGATTCTCATCCTCCAATTGTTTACCAATATGCAAGAAGGCATGGAAGGCCCAAACAATATCCAGTCTATGAGAAAGACACTGAGATGGTGACCAAGATTTTCTAAAAAAACAAAAGACAAGAATAAGAATAAGTAGACGTGGAGAATATGTGCACTTGTTACTCGATACATCATGTAGGATGTCGGGTGTACAGTTGTGGCTTTAGTTTTTATGTTTGCAAGTCTTGTTAGAAAAGTTTTATCTGAAATATGAGTTTGGGTCAACAGCTAATGGCGAATTAGAAATAGTATAGTCCCTAACAATTGAGAGACTTCAAGCTAATTAAATATGTGGGGCCTTATTTTCAATTATTAATTTCATTATTGTGTTATGTATTATAATACAAATTTTGTTTGTTTTCTTAAATACACAATAATATTATTTTATCATATAATTTCAATATTTCAAAAAATAAATTAACTTACTTAACAGTTTTTATCAAATATTTTAAGTTATTTAAGAAAAAACACTGTACTATATATGATTTTTTATTTATTGCTAGACTATGGTTTTTCATGATTACTAAAAATATTCTAACAAATTATCTTAAAATTATGTAAGACACTGTGAAAAATTATAAAATGGTAAAATGAAAAAGATCAAATAACCAATATAATCAATAATATCATATTACTGAAGACATTTATAATGATTTAATAGTAAAACCAGATATGATTAAAAGACTCGAAATTTGCTGAAAGAAAGATAAATAATTAATTAGAATTAAAAATATAAAAAAATAGAATACAAACCATAATAATAAATTGGTTGATAACTGAATTGATAAAAAATAATACTAATAACTGAATTGATAAAAACCACAATAATAACTGAATTTATGAGATGTGATGACAATAGAAAATTTATTATACTATGTTTATAATTATATTTCCAAATGTGGCCTATAAATTACTAAATATATTTGTGGCTTAAAGCACATCATTTATGAGCTTTAAGAGAGGACCGGGTCTGATTAGAAGAAATGTTGCAAGAAAGGGATGGTATAATGGCTCTACTTAAAGAACAGCTGCATAAGGCTCATCAAGTTATGAAAATAGAGTTGACACACATCATAGAGAAGTGGTTTTTGACAATGGTGATTTGGTGTATCTAAAGCTTTGACCCTATCGACAGAAGTCACTCACTCATCGTGTCAACGAGAAACTCTCAGTTTGCTTCTATGGACCCTATAAGATTGTCACTCGTGTAGGCAGAGCCATGCTCATTTTTATGCCAAAAAGGCAACAGCCTGAAGCCCCCATTTCGTAGTCATAATTTAGGCCTCATTTTACCAAAATATATTAATGAAGTTACTATTAGGAGTGTTTTCATATGATATAGATAGTGAAATATCTAATATAATATATTTTTGATTAATAGTTAACTTCATGTCTTCACACTTTCACAAATGTTTTTGATGTAATTTACACTAAACATTGTAACTATTCTTAATAATACAAACTATAATAAACTTATCTAATACAAATTTATTTGTAAAATAGAAAATACATGATATATAATGTTTATTGAAACTTTATTTGATAAATAATATGTTTTAAACACTAAAAAAAAATAAGGAACTAATTTCATTCTAATTTTTAATTATATTTATAATTTTAATTTTGTAAAACAATTCTTAAAAAAATGCTTTTTCTTTAAAAATTTATTTTATTCAAAAAATATTTTTTACTTTAAAAATATAGATTTGCCTTAAGCCTCTTGAAACACTACGTATAGGACCAATGTCTTATCAACTTGATCTACTTTCTTGGTCAAAGCTCTACCCAATCTTTCATGTTTCTCAGTTGAAGAAAGTGGTTGGTGATGCCAGTGTCCTGTTCTCCTTATTCCACAACAACTCACAGCAGATGGTATGTTAGAAACTGTTCCATCAAAGTCTTAAATACGATTCTCATCCTCCTATTATTTGCCAATATGCAAAAAGGTATGTAAGACCCAAACAGCATCCCGGCCCGTCCATGAAAAAGATAGTGACATAGTGACCAAAAATTTCTAGAAAAGCAAAGGATAAGAATAAGTAGATGTTGGAGATATGTGAACTCCTTACTTGATACATCACATGAGGTGTTGGGTGTACGATTGTGGCTTACTAGATACATCACATGAGGTGTTGGGTGTACGATTGTGGCCTCAGTATTTACGTGAGTTGAGAGACTCCCAATATCAATTCTCTCAAACTTTTATTACCTTTTGCCAATGGAATAATAGTGTGCCATCTTATGTTTGCTCTAGATTTTGATGTTATTACTTGTCACCAAGTTTCGTGGTGAAAATGCAGCTACAATAATCTATATGGAGATCCAAAAATACCCCTGGCATGATCATCAAGCCGTTTGATCAAAATCTTTAGAATCCCTATTTATCATACTCTCGTGCAGCAATGATGCTTGCTTATAAAAGCCACTAAGAAAAACTAATCGATCGTTATTTTAAACAAGCACAGTTCTGATATATATAAAGACATAGACTAATCTACTCGGAGTCAGAGATCAGACGAGAGAGAGAGCTCTCTTTATGCATCACGCCATCGAGAAAATCCTCTTCTACTTGGTGTATTCCCTATCCTCACCAAGAAGTTGACTTATCCAATCACCGCCCTCAAGTGATATGCGCCTCTCATTTGAAGAAGTTGGACCAAAATGGTCCAATTCTGTTTCGAAACTGGAGTTGTATCCTGCAGATGGAGAATGTGGAGCTTTGTTCAGATATAAATGAATACATAAACAAAGAAAGTGACTGTAATGCCTAAAGAGTAAAAAGTATCCACCTGTTGTGTTTGCAGTGGCTGGTGTAAGCTCGATATGGCCAAGTAGAGAGGACTGAAGCAGAGGTGAATCTGGATCAGTATTTGTTGTCTGCTTTTCCCCTGACGATCCATACACAACTGATTCCAACAATCCATCACAGAAAGATGATGGACAATCCGATGGTGTCTGGTCTGTCTGAGGGGAGTGAACTAAAGTATTGTCTGACTCAACTGCCGGCATTGGGTTAGAGTGTTGTGTTTCCCAATCGCCAGGCTCTTCTTGAGTATCAAAACATTGGAATGAAGGGAGCTCCAACTTCTCGGCCCCGTGAATGAGAGGCCCAGAAGGAGAAGAAGAATAAGTAGCATTGCCAACCAAATGGCTCTCTGGTACAACATTGAACTGTTCCTGAGTGCTTTCGACGAAAGGATAGTTCCAAAGCTGAGAACTTTGCTCGTTCGTAGCATAACCACCCGTGTAAGGAAAAGCTGTTTCTGGTTCCCTATATCGTTTGCGGTTAGGTGTCATGTACGGAGATCCTCCTACCAAGTTGTACACATTAGGCTGAAAGAAACACGGTCTCTGTCTCATCAGGTTACCCGTGGGAACAGTGCTAAGCATTGACTGGTAGTAGGAAGAACAATTATTGAGCTGTAAGTACTTGAAATCAACTTCAGGTATCTCGAGACAGTCTGGCTCTAAAGACTCTTGACTATGATGACCATCCAATGAGTCTGAGTTGTGACCATTTTGAGCTGCTGCATTCATCGCTTGCTCACGAACATCATCAGGGTAAATCGGTAAACCTTGTCGCTGCAGTCTCTTAAGTCTCGTGTTCCAGAAATTCTTTATCTCATTATCTGTTCGTCCCGGTAACTGAAAAAGAAAGACAAACATTAGAACATATAGCAAGAAGACAAGAGAGTATGAGTAAGAAAAGAGACAGACTTTACATACTTCAGCAGCCATTCGTGCCCATTTATTACCCATTGAAGCATGAAGTTCGATCACACGCTGCTCTTCTTTCTCAGTAAAAGCACCTTTTTTCAAGTCCGGTCTCAGATGATTCACCCAACGAAGACGACAGCTTTTACCACAACGAGAAAGTCCAGAGTGTTTTTGAACAGCGTTCCAATTCCCATCACCATGTTTATCAACATAAGCTATCAAAAGCTGGTCTTCAGCTGATGTCCAAGGTCCTTTGTGGAAATTTTTCTCTATAGCAAATTCATCGCCTGATCCAGAATCATGGCGAACTTTACGCATCCTGTGTTAGTTTCATCTATCATTCTAACACTTCCCTCCCTCTCAAAATTAATTTCTGTAAAAAAAAAAAAAAAACAAACAAATCAGAATCTCTCTAGCTAAAATCTCCAACAGCAAGTGTTCTTAGTTCATCAAAATTCATAGCTATCAAAACCTAAATAATTCAGCAATCCAGTTAAAAATTAGAAAACAGCAAAATGAAAGAATCATGTTCTATAGTTCATCGAATTTTATTATTAATAATAATAATAAAGCTCCTTAGCAAATTCAAGAAAATGGTGTTATAACAGTCCCTATTTCTTAAATTCCGAATTTTCTAGCTAGAAAAATCTAAATAATTCAGATAATCCATTTTAAAAATTAGAAAAACAACAAATTCAAGAACAATGTTCTTCAGTCGATTTGTATATAATAAACCCAGCAAATTCAATAAATAGTCATATAACAGTCATTATATCTTGAATTCCAAATTTTCTAGCTAGCAAAAAATCTAAATAATTCAGCTAATCCAGTTTAAAAAAACAACAAATTCAAGAATAATGCTCTTCAGTCAATTTCTATATAATAAAGCTCATTTTATGCAACAGTCACTATTTCTTGAATTCCGTATTTTCTAGCTAAAAAAAAATTAAAATTAGAAGAAAAAAAAACAGCAGATTCAGCCATTAGAGTTCATCAATTTTAGATGTAATTGAGATTTTAATAAGCAAATTAAGTACCTCACTGAATCTCGAACAGCTTCGATTCTGTTAATTAAAAAAACCCTAGTGATCGCAGCTCAGTAGAGAAATCAGAGAATTGAAGAATTACTAATTAATCGAAAAACCCCAAAAATAAAAATAAGAATACAAATCGGAGAATTGAGAGAATGGAGAGTTTTGAGAACCCTAACCGGAATCGATTAGTAAGAAAACCGGAATAGAGCTAGACATAGAAACAAGATGGAAAATGCATTTCGAGAGAGAATGCGATAGTGAAGAGAGAGAGAGGAATCAACAAGAAAATAGGAACGAACCGTTTAAATAAATTATTAAATAAAGTGAAAAGTAAAAACTCATTTTGTTTTTTACCGAGAAGATCTGAGTAAATCGGAATTAGAGAATGGTAAATACGGCGATGAGCTGATCAGAGAGCGAATCTAGGGGAGATAAAAGTGTTGATTTATACACTTCTTTCGGAATTTATTTATTAAATTTTTTTTTTTTGCTGTGAAAATTTCTGAAGAAAAGAGGGAAAAAAAAGTGTGTGTTAGCGTTTTCTTGTCACTTTCGGGCATCCAAAGAAGCAATTTAAGGAAGTATTAAATATAGTTCCTCCTCTCACTTGCTTTCTCTATTTGATTGTATGTATGGCGTATTTAATTAACAAATTAATAAACGTGTTAAATTAATAGCGATATGACCAAATCCGAAGTAAATCGGCATTTTTTTTTATACGAAAATATCTGACTAAATTTTTGAGCAAAAGAAAAAATTATTAAGAGTCTGATTAACCTGAACTCTTGCATGACATTTCGGAGGATAAAAATATATATTTTTGTATGATATTTTTTTGTCCTCACAATTTATTTTTGCTAGCAGCTTTTTGCTTTTGGATATTTTTAGAGTTAAATATTTTCTTGAAAATGGGATAATAAAGATAAATTCAATTTTGTATTATTTGGTGAATAAATTTTACGAATGTTCAATTTTGTATTGTTTTGAATGAGTTTGTTATATCAATGAATGGAATCATATTCATATGATACAAACTTGAATTTATTTTCAAAAGAATACAAAATTGAACAATAAATTCCAATTTATTAGAAATTTGGGATTTAACCAATAAAATCTATATACTTGTAGAATTTGAAGGGATTTGAGAGATAATTTATAATTTAAAATTAATGAATACAAATATTATCTCTTATGATCATATTTGATTTTTATTATTTTTTGTTCAATCTCAAAAAATGTTAACTAAAACTCTTAAAATGAAAAATATTATAGAAAACTAAAATTTTCATTTTCGTTTTTATAAAATACAAAGTTTGACAAAAAAAAATATTTATTATATATCATTTTAAATAATTTTTAAAAGTTAAAATCCTAATCTTGTTTTCCAAATATACTCAAGTTTCAAATTTTTTAACATTTTATTTGGATAACAGGTATAAATCAAATAACATTTTCAGATTTTTATTTACATTCTCTAATTTGTTATTATTAATCATAGAATTCTTAAAATTTATTTAGATTTCTTAAAATCTTTTTGGATTCAGTCTATAATCAAATTATTTAAAATTTTGATCTAATAAGGTTTAATAAACCCCTGCATGTCAACAATACTGAACTCAATTCATGGATGTAAGAGATTCATCAGATTTGTTTTGTTATATCATATGTAACAAAAATATAAAAATAAGGTTTTAATATGTTACATATCTGAAATTTTGAGTGATATTGGTCTTTTAACAACTACTATAAATAGTTAAACATGTTTAAAAGCTTTTAAACAAAAAAAAAACAAAACTCAGTTATGTTTTGAACCGGTTTTTGTAGCTTTGCTGTTTTGGATTTTGCTTTTCCAGGTCCATTAGAAATTATGGTTGGATTTTTTTTTTTATTGTATTGTATTCTTATAGAACCCAAAAAATATTAGGATTGATTTGCGAGATGACTATATTGGGTCCAAATATATAACAAATAGCCATGTAAAGATCTGTGTTTAGTAAGTGGACTTTTGGCCCAAATGTTGTCGACACAGACCCTCGCTGCGAGTGGGCGTGTTGTGAGAGAGAGGTAGAGTTCCTGACACAAACGCCATGTAACTACTGCAGGAAGTCACTCTACCCACCCTAAACGATCACATCTGTATCATAACACTTACCATCTTCATTTAACTTAAGTAGATTTTCCCTCTTTTTGTGGTGGTAGGTATGCGAAGAAGATTTCTATTAAAAGCGGTAGGGTCTATACTGTTAGTTATTGTTCGAGTGGAAAATATAGAGATGAGTGAGAAAGACGAAGGTGGGACATTTAGTGGGAGCAACTTCAGTTCTCAGGTAAAAAGCTTTAACTTACTATCTGTCTGTACTACTTCTGGGCGGTTACCTACTTTCTTATGTTGTCTGTGTTTAAGGTTGCAATAAAAACTGTCTGTTCTGTACCTAACTTCATTTGTTTATGGTATAACATGTTACTAACAGAATTTATTTCTCATGTGGTATATAAGGTGAACCTTGTTATTGGATCATGGATCCATGAGAAAGCAAGCAAATGGGCTTTTGACCAGACGGTTGATGAGCCCACGAAACACATCCAGCTCAGATCCTGCCTTCCATACGAACAGTTGGTCGCGATGGTGAAGGAGCGGCTGGACATCAACGCGGAGACAGTGACTGTAAAACTGTCGTATCAGTATCCGGAGTGGATACAGATCGACGATGGTGACGGGTCAATGCTGCAGTTTATTTCAGACGATCACGAGGTGGATGTATTCGTCCAGATGCGGGAAAATAGATGAGGTGAATCTATACGTCACCATTTCCCAGGTTATTAATGGAATAAAAACCGCGTTAATCCAACTGGAACCAGAGAAAAATCCGATTGTACAGCCGAGGAGAGTTTTCCAGATGACGACTCCTCGACTGACGGAGACGACATCGATTGGGATGAGTTTGGGTTGTCTGATAGCCCCCTGACGATCCCGTGCGGTGTATTGACCCAACCGGCGTCGGAACTGACTTCGCCACCACGTCCAGCCGTCCCACAATTCCGGGGGATTGTCATATGAGAGGGCGGAGGGCATAGTGCGTTGCCAAGTCCGGTACCGGATGTATCAGACAAAGGGAAAGGGAAAGCCACCGTAGCAAATGCAGATTCTGACTCCGACGATGATGCGGCTAGGGTTCCGGAGTTGCCATTTCCATTGCTCACCCAACCGAACCCGGGGCAAAGTAGTAGACCCACGCGGAGACGTCTATTTGAAGATCCGGTATCAATGACACAGGATGAACCCAGTGATACCGGGGTAGGGGAAAAGGGGGGCCGTCGTTGGTCACGTTTCCAGGATTCACTCCACCATATGCTAGCGGATGAAAGCGGGGATCCGGCACTGTTTGGAAAGGACGCTCCACCAGTGTTCGATGCAGCTGGTGTAGATGGTAAGATTGTCTATACTATTTAGAATGCATACTATGTTATTAATACAGGTTCTATTTACTTCAATATAATAGAATAGTATGAAGTTATTAATACGAAGCATATTAAATAGTGGAGTATCTAATAGTATATCATACTTTCCATACATACTATGTTATTATTACGAGTAATATTCACTTCAGATTTTGGTATAGTATAAAGTTTATGTACTGTATACTATTCCATTTTTTCATGCGAAATACTCATACGGTTAACACTTCATGAGATCAGGTTTGGACGGAGCGTTGGGTGACGTAGCATATGAAGGCGACTGCTTGTTCGTGGGGAGGGTGTTCAAATCCAAGATAGACTGCAAGATTAAAATAGCAATCCATGCTATAAACCGGAAGTTCCACTTCAGAACATCTCGATCTACCCCTCGATTCATGGTCCTTCGGTGTGTATCCAAAGAATATGAGTGGAGGATATACGCCTCTGTAGTAGACGATACCGGCAATTTCCAAATCCGGCAAGCAACCCTCACGCACACCTGCTGTTTAGATGCCAGGCGGAACTACCATCGTATAGCAACTACGTAAGTGATTGGGGAGCTAATGCAGAGCCGGTTTGTTGGTATCAAGAGAGGTCTAACCCCTACGGGAATACACAAAATATTGCTGGATGACTACCATGTGAATGCTTCTTACTGGAAATCGTGGTGGTCACGAGAAGTTGCGATAGAAAATACTTACGGGTCAATGGGGGGGGGGGGGTTAAGCCCTACTGCATGCATATCTGGGACTTCTCCAAACCTTTAATCCAGGGTCAATTTGTATTTTAGAGACAACTGAGGACTAGGGTAGGGGGGATCTTTTCAAGTACTGCTTTGTCGCCTTTGGTGCATCCATCCGGGGGTTCCAGTACATGTGTAAAGTAGTCATGGTCGACGGAACAAGCCTTAAAGGATGGTACGGTGGTTGTCTCATAACCGCGTGTGCAAAAGATGAGAATTTCCAAATTTTCCCTTTGGCTTTTGCCGTAGTGGACACGGAGAATGACGCCTCTTGGGAGTGGTTCTTCGAGAAGCAGTCAACGATAATACATGACGAGGAGGACCTTGTGTTCATATCGGATCGACATGGAAGCATATACAACGGACTACGAAAGGTTAGCGTGTACTATAGATCTCTGTACTATATTGATGAATATAGAATAGACGTGTTCGCATGTTGATTGTAGGCTGAATATTTGGGGGTAGTTCTCAAGGATTTTTACCAACTCAAACCATGTTAAATCGAGAATGGGATATGTGATATGAGGGAAGAATATAGTTGGTGCTTTGTATGATATACTATATTATTTTATTGTCAACGTTATAGTATATAATTCTAATCACAGAATAAGTTAATGAATAGAAGTTGCTATTATGCCAGTGTTACTCCATATTGACATTTTGTTCGTTTTAATAATCAGGTGTACCCACTCGCCCATCATGCCGCATGTACAGTTCACCTATGGCGCAATGTCAAGGCACGCTACAAATCGAAAAGATTAGCTTCTCTTATGGGCATTGCTGCACGTGCGTTTACGGTTACTGACTTCAATGAGAAGTTCTTCGCCATCCAACGGTTGCATCCGGGATGTGCTGCGTATCTTGTAGATATATGTAACTTTAATTCCATACTATTGTATTATACGTCTATACTATATAAAAACATATCACGTAACTGACTCAATTGAGGTACAGGGTTTGATCATTGGAGCCCTGCACACTTCAAAGGAGAGCGTTACAATATCATGGACTCAAACATCGCGGA
>OVBI01003186.1:0-14000 GCA_900406495.1 Sisymbrium altissimum
GAGAAGAGAGGAGAGGAAGGGAAAGTATATAAACTGAATAAAGCCCTCTATAGACTACAGCAAGCTCCGAGAGCTTGGAATAACAAACTGAATCAAATACTTCTTGAGCTCCATTTTGTTAAATGTACTAAAGAACCATCAGTGTACAGAAAAGAGATAAAAGGGGACTTGCTTGTTATAGGAGTCTACGTAGATGATCTTTTTGTCACAGGCTCCAACACTAGGATCATCACTGAGTTTAAGGAGGAGATGTCTTCCAATTTCGAGATGAGCAACTTAGGATTACTCACTTATTATCTAGGGATCGAAGTTCTGCAGACTCAAGAAGGAATTACTCTTAATCAAACTCGATATGCAGAAAGGATATTAGAAGAAGCAATGATGAAGGACTGCAATCCGGTTCATATACCAATGGAAGCTGGTTTGAACCTATCTAAAGCAGAGACAGAAAAAGAAATTGATGCGACGACTTACAGAAGAAATGTCGGCTGCCTTCGTTATCTATTACATACAAGACCGGATCTGTCTTTTTGTGTAAGCGTTTTGAGTAGATACATGCAGAGTCCTAGGAAGAGTCACAGAGCAGCAATGAAACAGTGCCTGAGATACCTAAAGGGAACAACGAGCCTCAGGTTAACTTACAAGAGAGCTAAGTTACCTAAACTTATTGGTTATAGTGACAGCAGTCACAACATTGACACAGATGATGGTATGAGTACCTCGGGGTATATCTTCTACCTAGGAGAAGGACCAGTAACATGGTGTTCACAAAAGTAAGATGTAGTTGCACTCTCGTCCTGTGAAGCAGAGTTCATGGCTGGAACAGAGGCATCTAAGCAAGCAATCTGGTTACAAGACCTTTTGAGCGAGATCACGGGAGTAACAAGCGAAAGAGTCACATTAATGTTAGAAAATCAGTCTGCAATCTCACTGACCAAGAACCCTGTCTTTCATGGACGAAGTAAGCATATCCATAGGCGCTTTCATTTTATCAGAGAATGCATAGAGAATGGACGGATTAGAGTATAACACATTCCCAGAAACGAACAGAGAGCTGATATACTGACAAAGCCACTTGGGAGGATCAAATTCAAAGAGATGAGAGAGATGATTGGAGTGCAGAATGTGAAGAGTGATGGATTCAAGCTTAAGGAGGAGAATGTTGGAATAAGCTTGGTCCACAAGCAATTCTAATACCATTAGGATTAGGATCATATTGAGAAAAATGAAATATTGTGTCTTATATATATTGAGATGATCTAAGAGTTTATTGTGCATGAGTTCTTATTGTGTTTAGAGAGCTTGTGAGTTATTGAGACTATTGAGATCACAATCTAATAAAGAGCTTTTGAGTTGAGTTATCATTGAGCTTAAGTTTCTCTGTTCTTGTTATTCAATAGTTTGCTCAACCAAAACTGGATATGATGGATGCCACGAGAAGCTAAATAACCGCTTGGCATCCATTAGACAATTATGGGTAGATCAATAACTTAGAAATAGGGATGGGCATTCCGGTTTGAGTTCCGGTTCGGTTCGGTTCAGTTTGGTTAATTTGGTTCTATAAAAATCTTAATTGAACTCAAACTGAAATTAGTTTGGTTTGGTTTTTATTTGGTGGTTTTTATTTTGTTCGGCTTGTGTTTAATTTGGTTTTAATTTGATTTGGATCAAAGTAAAAGAAGAAGAAAGTGATGAAAATTTTCTATTTTCTTATAATGAAACTTGTTCTTTGAATATTGTTTAACTAGTTTAGACTTTAGATTAAATTTTTCATTTTTTAATTACAAGTTTTTATATAATAGATTATAGTTAAAAATATGTAGCTAATGGTGCTGATGGCGAAAAACAGCAATTCTGACAGCTTAGGTGCAGGTGGAGATGATGTGATTATGGAGGATATCAGAGGACATGGGAGGCCTCCGGGAGACTATCCTGATGCTCCGGTATCGTGGGTAAAAAAGGTTGTTGGATGTAACGCTGGTGCGATGCCGAATCCAGAGGAGACAGATTGACGAGGAGTTTATCAAAGCAAAGCTACGTTTGGATTTTCTTAATGGAGAGGATGGAGAACAAGAAGTTATAACACCCCGACCGCCCCTACTAGTGGGCTCCCATGTCTTCTCACTATGCCCATGGGCCGACCCACTCCTGTCCAACTGTCGGTGCGTTAACCGGGAGGTTCGAAAGTCATGATATACAGTCCCTACAATCACCACATGACCGTTCTCCGTGTTTTGGCCTCACTCACACCTGCGAATAACTTCTCGTTATGTCACCCATCCTTTGACTATTCTATCTTAAGCATGTTTAACTATAGAGTTCTCTCTGGATGTGCAACCGAAAAAATAAATACACTTTGGTGATATAATTAGCAAAATCAATTATTTTAACCTCTCCATATAAGTTTTCATATATATTAGAAATCGGAATGTATATAAGTGTTGTATGCTATGAATGGATTATGAAAGAAGTGTATGATAATCAAAGTTCTAGGGTAGAATATAACCCTACCAGCCTTGAGTAGGAAGCTCTGAGAGTTGTGGAAATTGAAAGGGGTGATAAATGTCTTGGATCTCCCTAGGCAATACTTTATGATCCGTTTCGAGACGAAAGATGAGTACTTATCGGTATTAACTGAGGGTTCATGGAAGGCGTTTGACAGCTATTTGGTGGTGTAAGTGTGGTCTCCTGACTTTAATCCTCTAAGAGATGAGATAATTACAACTCTTTTATGGGTTAGATTGTCGAACATCCCAGTAAACTTCGATCATAAATCTATTATTATAGAGATTGATAGGGGTTTGGACAAACCAATTAAGGTGAATCTCACTACGGTTAACATTGAAAGGGAATGTTTTATTAGAATATGTGTTGAAATGAGCCTCAAAAAGCCGACTTTCTTTTTATATAATTACAAGTTCTTATATAATAGATTACCATTTAAAGATAAATATAGAGAAAGATCCGACTTTGTAAAAATTTAAATTATAGGTTCAGTCAAGAGTTCAATAAATGATTTAAGAAGAGGATCAAAACCAGTGTGTTTGTGGTATCGCCGTCTATGATACAAACTTGAACATTAACCATATAACAATTCGCATGACGGTTACATATACCAGAATGGCTACCTGGAAAATAAAATAATCGTGATCAGAATCAGACATGATCCCGATCTGATCATAATCTGAAATATAGGGTGGGCTAAGAGATTGGTCAGATAAAAAGAATACATCATAACAGACTGAAACTAGGTGATGCATTATAGCAGGAAGTGTAAGGAATGAAATGAAAGAAAAATGTACTATGACAGCTTTTGGACCAAGTTAATGAGTGTTTCGGTTCGAAAGGTTCCTGAAATCAAATTGGTAGCACTACACAAGAAATATTTTATTACCGCCAAGTGGTAAAGACGGTCAAAACTACCATTAACGACTCTCATAAAATCAAAAGATAAAGGTAAAAGATTTAAATTAGATCCAAGAGGTTGACTCACAAAGACACTCCAAATACCCAAAATAATTTTCTGATATCTATAGATGAATTAAGAGCATCATTATTTACATGAATTTTCAATGAGTCTCGTCCATAATGAATTGTTAACATAGAAAGGCTAAAAACAGACTTTAATAAGCATAAAAAATAGTCTGTTTAGTCTTGACCACGGACGAAAATGACTCTTCAAGTATTAAATAATACTTCAGGGGACCGAATGTAGATATTGGGCAAAGTAATAGCAGAACATAAATAAATTGTTTGGCAGACATTTGGTCAAGTAATACTCCAATGACTAGAAAACTACCGGAAGATTGTAACTACAATCGTAACCAACATTTGTAAGCATGCTACTGCCTTTGAGTTTGTAGTAAAATATTAAATTGGAATCTCAGTTTTTTTTTACTTATGATGATTTTCTGAGCTATGATGGAGGGTCTACATCAATCTTTAGGCAGTAGAAGCATTTCGTGCTGCAAGATGTTAGAATTTGGATGCAATGCCACAACTATCATCTCAATAATTTCTTGTTCATACTTTTGTTACAAGAGTGTAGGTTCTGCTTTTTGTCTTGTTAAAAAAATATGCCGGTCTTGGATGTATATACGTATATATCACCAATCGATAATGAGCTTGCAAATCTAGAGTATAGAGATTTTTTTTATTTAGGGAGAAGCATGGGGATGCATTGGCCTTAACCTCGGATAACATTACAAATAGCATCACTGGAAGCTAACACGGGGTCAAAACCATGATACGCAAGAAGATAGTTAAAAGGGATTGTGTCTCTTAGATAACGGTTCCACTAGGAATCAGAGCATCCTTGATCACTGTAACAATGCCGCTCTTGATGAAGTATCCATCTGTCTCCCTCGCAGCTTCTTGCACGTTGTCCGTGTTGATGATCTGAATAAACATAGAGAGCAGATGACGTTAAAAGTGTCAGCTCTCCTGTCTAGACAGTTGGAACAAGAGTAATGAAGTAATAACAAGTACTAACCTTGACATTTTCCCCAATACGAGCATTCTTGTCAATGATAGCTCTTTTGATGTGGGAGTCACGGCCAATGCCAATCGGAATGCTGCCCTTTGCAGCCAGGAGGGTCCTATCAGCATCAGTCTGAAGCCAAGAGATCAAAAAGAACTTATTAAGAAACTTATACAGAAAAGGGTCCTGATTCAATGAAATGAAGTGAATTGATCTGAAACTGTAACATACCTCGTAGTAATCTGCACCCATCAACAAGGTATCTTCTATGATTGCACCTTCCGATATGCAAGACCGAAGACCAATCACAGAATGGTGGATTTTGCAGTTCTTGAATCAACAAGATGAGGAAGAAAAGCAGTTAGTCTAAAGCCTGAACTTCCATATGAAATGAAGGGACAACTGGTGTTTCGTTTTACCTTGATGACACAACCTTCACCGATCACACTATCTGTAACATCAGCATCAAGCATCTTAGATGGAGGTAAGTACCGAGGCTGTGTGTAGATTGGTGCTGAACGGTCATAGAAACTGAAATCTGGTACTGGTTTCTTTGTGATCCCAAGATTCGCATTGTAAAACGCCTCAATGGTACCAATATCTTCCCAGTACCCATCGTACAGATAAGCTTGCACCTACAAAAGACTTAATTAGATAAGCACTAAACTAATTCAAACCAAGAAAGCAAGCCAGTTCATAACACTTACTCTAAGTCCAAGATCAGTAGCACCAGGAATAACTTCACTCCCAAAGTCATTAGCTCCAGGGAACTGCTCTCTAAGCAAGTCCAACATCACATTCTTACTAACAACATATATCCCCATACTAGCAATAAAAGGCATCTCTTTTGCTCTTTCGTCATCAAGTCCTAAGATTGTTGTATCAACCTGATACACCAAATAAAAAACTTAAACTGTCACTAACAATGTCTTGAAAGATATATAATAACCACACTCCGTTAACTTACCTTCATAGCCTTTAACTGCTCTCCTTTTGGCTTCTCAGCAAACTCAATGATCCTTCCTTCATCATCAATCTTCATAAGTCCAAAAGCCGTAGCTCGTTTCTCATCCATAGGAAGAGCAGCAACAGTGATATCAGCGTCAGTCTCACGATGTGCTTGTATGAATTTCTCGTAATCCATACGGTACAAATGATCCCCTGCAAGAACCAAAAACTCCAACACATTGTGCTCTTCAAACAACCACAAGTACTGTCTCACTGCATCAGCAGTTCCCTAACATAAACAAAACCAGAAACAAATCAGTCTCTATCTATCTATCTCTCAAGTCAACACCAAATCCATTATACAATTTCGTATACCTGGAACCAATTTGGATTCTCTGGACTCTGTTGAGCAGCAAGAACCTCGACAAAGCCTTCGTTCTTGTAACCACCCATGTTGCTTGCATAAGCTCGTGACAGATGACGATTCAGAGAAGCTGAGTTGAATTGAGTCAGAACATAAATCTTAGAGATGTTACTGTTCAAACAGTTGCTCACTGGAATATCAATGAGACGATAGTTGGCGCCGAGAGGAACAGCTGGTTTCGCTCTCTTCTTCGTTAAAGGGTATAGTCTTGTTCCAGCACCACCTCCAAGAATTATCCCCAACACACTCTGCCATTTATTAAAATAAAAATAAAAAAAAAACAAAATCAAGAAAATCAAGAAAATCAAGAAAATCAAGAAAATCAAGAATTACCCTGCTAGCGTCAGGATCAAGGCAAGTTTGTGAGTTTTGAGAATCTGAAACTGCTTTTGGAGACACAACAGATGGCGTTCTTGTCTTGGTTGAATCATTACGACGGACATTGGAGATGATCTCATGCGTGGAACTAAGTTTCTCTCCGTTAAGAGAAGAAGAGGAGAACGAGAGAGTCTTCCTGAGAGATGATGATGCTCTACGGGTGTGACTGGAGGAAGAGGAGGAAGAAGAAGATGATGATGAAGGAACTTTTAACGCTCCTATAGCTGCCATTGTTGCCATTGTTGTTCGTGAGGAGGAGCTTCACTCTTCTTCTTCTTCTTTCTGTCGCTATTATTGATGAGGAGATCTTTTTTATTTTGGTATATAAATCTTATTGGTATTACATTTACTTGTCTGCCCTTATGTTTGGGTGATATTTACGGGGAAGGGTTACGTGGTATGCTGGTAAATTTGGAGGTGAAAGAGGTTTATACGTCTAAGTTGTTCATATGTTTTGGCGGTGAAAATATCTGAGAAGAGAGAAAGCAATAAATATAAAAAATTTGGTGATTGGTGGATGTGAGCGGATGTAAAATGAACGGTCTATTTACTGCTGCTGCCTTTTCTCTTCTTTTGTCTATATACACTATCACGCACGAGGATTCTGGACCGTACGCTGTTTTTTTCAAAAATTTGTTTTTAATATATTGCAAATGAAACCCTCACGTTTTCTGAAATTCTAATTTGGAACCCCCGATTTGTTTTTATCCAATCTTCCCGAAGTAATTCAAAACTGTTTGGGACAGATTCCATGTGGTTGGTATGATGACCTCAGCGGCTCAACGTTGCAACGTTGGTCATGTGTATCTTCATCGGATAGGAATTTTTCTAACAAAAAACAAATATTTAGCTGGATCATTTGACACCAAGGATCAGGCTGCCAGGGTATCTTTGAATCGGGTTGTCTGGTTACCCTCCCATTTAGGATTGGGCATTCGGGTCTTCGGGTCGAGTTTGGTTCTTTTTGGGTTCGGTTCTTTCAGTTTTATGAAAATAATATTCATACAGGTTTCTATAAACTTTTGGTCCGGTCCCGGTTCGGATCTACACGGATCCGATTCGTATCAGATATAACCAAAAAAATTGGATACAAACCGATTCGATTATTATTTGATCTTATTTTATCCGAAAATCTAACCAAATATCCAATTCAAACCGAATTACCTAAAATTAATTATGCAAATTAAACCGAACCAAAACTAAACTAACTAAAACCTAAATTAAATATGCAATTAAACTAAATAGCAAACTAAAACCATTATGATCATACAATTACAAAGGTGGAATGATTAATTATTGAACAAACTCAAGTGATTCATTATTGAAAGTTTGAAACAATTGAAAGTTTCAATTTGGGATCAAGAGATAACAAGAAGAAATCAAGGAATGTTAATATATGGTCTCAAACATTTGTTCATATGCTTCTTCAAGTATGATGTGCCGGCTTTGGTATCAAATACCAAATCTTTCTCACAAAAATGATATGTGATTTTGTCATTTTCTACACTGAAATATCTCAAAATCCATGAACTTGTTGTCTTTTTGTCATTATGACTTAGAAACAGCATCTCCTTTAGACATCTAACATTGACATAGAGACAACAAAAGCATAAATAATCTTAACTCTTAATCAATCTTAACGCAAGAAGGCAACACAAAAATCTTCAGAATTCAGATTACACAATAACACATCCTACCCATAAGCAAGAACGAGTAGCCTTAACATTGACTACACATTCAAAATTGAAACAAGTAAACAAGAAAACAAGAAGATAAGAAGAAAAAAAAAGCATACCTGTAATGTTGTGTAATGCCTCTAAAATGTCAAGAAGGTGATGTCAACTTTATAAGCCTTGACTGCCTTGTAGTTTGTAGGTTCCTGAAGTTTGTATGTTTAGTTTTCTTCTAGGTAATTGCGGATCTAGGTATTGGGAATATAAGGAAGAGACATGAAATAAGTGCAATAGATAGCCATTGAAAGTTTTAAAATACAAATGATAAACTGAAATTCAACCAACCAAAATTCCAAACAAAAACTAAAATGCAACCAAAGTATCAAAGCAAAAGCGAAAGGAAAACAGGAAATGGAAACAAAGCAAAGTAGCAAATATGAAACAAGTTGCAAAACAATAAAAACTTAAAAATAGTCGAATGGAACCATAGATGCTTGTCTTCTGCAATTATGCTACTACTGGACACTTGAAACCTAAAACTTCAAAGGTAAGAAGGACATAAGTATGAAATTAAATTGGCGCAATGATAAAAGAACAACTAATAAGAGAGACAAGTTATTTACCTCATCGTCAAGCTCTTTGGAATACAGGTTCATACTCTAAAGAAATACAAAGAAAAAAATATTAGAAATGATTACTCATTAGTAATTTAGTATACAGCCATATATGAAATACAATTTAAATTACCTCTCATATGCTCGTCTTGAAGCTCCACCTCTGAAAGCAATTGTTCTTGCCTTGTCACTCCTTTGTCATTAACCTTAATCTCACATTTAAGCCAGTGCTCGGTACACATTAAAACTTCGACCATATAGTGCGTCAAACAGTTCCTATTTGGATCTAAAACACGACCAGATGTACTAAAAGTATATTCGGATGCAACTGAAGACACTTGCATTGCAAGTATATCTCTGGTTATTAGTGACAGAACCGGATACTTTGGGCTTAACTTCCACCAACCAAGAACATCATAATCTGAAACATCTTTAACATTGGGATTCTCCACACACTCTTTCAAATACAGCTCTAACTCATTAGTTTTCTCTTGAAAACCTGCTTCTTGAACAAGCTCATTGTATATATCATTCATACTCTCATAAGCAACACCATTACCAAGAACTATTCTCTGAGAAACTTCATCTATAAAATGGTCTTGAGACTGAGTAGATGCTCCATGTGACTGAGTTTAAGAAGATGTAACTCTTCCATCAAAACCACCTTGACTCATAGCCGTGCTATACTCTTCAAACAAATCTTTTAAAATTGTCATAACTTCATCATTGAGATGACTAGGCACGAGACTAGTTGTACCATAAAGCTTCTCAAAACATTTCTCAGCAAACTTCAGCTTCTTAGTCGGATCAAACACACTTGCTACAATTACTAGCTTATTCATCTCTGAATTTCCATCTAACGGATCCCAATACTTATCTAATTTGCCTAACATTGCTAAGGCTTTGCTTCGTAATGCTAAATCAGGACCATGACTTATACCCAGAACATGTATGTTCCTAGTAACCATTACTATTGCATGATACAACTTATGCGAGCAGACAGAAGTTGAGGCTGAAAGTACTAATGTCACTTTATAGAAAATGATGAGCAATTGGACTAACATGTTAACAGCATCCCAATCAGATTTAGATGGTGGCCCAATCCTTGTTTTGCCATCTACAACTTCAGTGAAGTAATCATTGTAGGGTTTGTCCTCAACCTCCATCTTCTCAAAAGCCAATCTGAATTTTAAAGCTTGTTATAACATCAGATAAGTGGAGTTCCATCTCGTCTTCACATCTAGTGGTAAGCTTCCTCTTTGAACCCTTCCTGATTCTACACGGTTATCAAATGACTTCAGCCTAATTGTTGAAGACCTAACAAAGTGAATGCCTTTACGAATAACATTCACACCGTTATGCACTTCCAGCAAGCCATCCCTCATAACCAGATTAAGTATATGTGTAGCACACCTCAAATGTAGAAATGCCCCATTTAGAACCAAAGCATCATCTCCTAATTACTTAAATTCCTCCTTGAACATCCTTATTGCTGAACTGTTTGCTGTGACATTGTCAACAGTTATGCTGAATATTTTCTTGATATCCCACTCAGCCGTACAGTCTAGAAGAACCTTACAAATTGTTGCACCTTTGTGGTCACATACGTTTTTAAATCTCAGGATAAGCTTCCTTAACTGCCAGATGCATCAACAAAATGAGCTGTTATTACCATATAACTAGCTCCAGTATAAGGAGTAACCCATATATCCGTCGTTAGAGACACTCTCTACCTGTTATCCCTAAGAATTTTTTTCATTTGTTCTTTCTTCTGCACATACATCTCCACTATGTCTCTTGTGGCTGTTCTCCTAAAATGAGGCTTGTACAATTTAGTTTTACTGCAGAAGTGCTTCCAAGCTAAACTCTCTATAAAAGCTAATGGTAACTCTCTTATTACTAACATCTCATTAGAAGCTTCTCTAAACAAACTTTCAGATATCTTACACAGTCGGAGATTACCATCAACATGTATCACCGTCTGATTCTGAAACCTATTAACAGCTTGCCATACACTGAAAGCTTTGCACGAGACATATATATGCTTTTTCATGTTGGATGTGCTGGATTTGGTTGGGCATGTCATCTCTTTCCCACAATAATTACAATTGGCTTTGTTTCTTAGTTTTGTCTACTAAATTTCTCCCAAACCCATGACCTTGTTTTTTCTGCGGTTTAGAAGAACTATCTCCTTCTGATTCTTTCCTTTTGCCTTTATTCTTCTTCTGCACTAGTGTTTGAACTTCATTGTCTGTTCCATCAAAATCATCATGACTTATTGGAGGGTGATCGTCTATATTATTTGGATAAGCATAAGACGCCATCTGAATCAAAGACAAGAAACATTTATTATAAAGACCAAATACGAATTCAGAAATCAAATATTGGAAAGAAAATAAAAGATTCGAAATCGAAAACAAAAACAAAATTCAAACAAACTAACATCTAAAACTGAAACTCGATTAACTTCTCATTTAAACATATGAAATCAAAAATTAAAAGAAGTAAAAAAATGATTGAAGAAATTGAAGCTTTGTAGTAGTTTCCAGATTTCTAATTTTAATTTTCATCTAGGTAATTGAGGTGAAGCTCACGCGAGACTTGAGAACTGGAAGAGACACGATTCGTGTGCTTTACTCTCTACAACATAGGAAGTAGATAATAAATGGTTAGCTACTAGGCATAGGTAACGTTTGGATCTCATTCGGGTCTCGGGTCAGAACCGGATCCGAACCGATAACCGCGGGTACCAGAGAAATATACCTAACAGGTTTTTATGGTTATATCCATATCTGATCCGAACCTGTTTTTTTCGGTTCGGGTCCAGTCGTGTCCTCGGGTCCGGGTAAAATGCCCAGCCCTACTCCCATTTGTTGCCTTGCTATAACATGAGTACATGACCTGTACTGTAAATGATCTATTTCAAACTGAACAATTCCAATCATGCATTTTCCTATCTGAATTATAACCACAGTGGTAATTCCAATATGAATTAAACATTCTCTAAAAAAAAACCTATTTCAACTATCAAATTTAGGTCTCAACTATCCTGAGGCAATTGTCATATAGATAATTTTTATTGAGTCAGCTGCCACATATAATTTTATTAAGTCAGTTTCCATGTATTATATTTGGATTTTCCACCATAACCGCGCTCTTGTTTTCCATTAAAACCGTAAAACTTTATTTTCCGTAAAAGTCACAAAATCTCATTTTCTGTAAAAATGGCAAAAAAAATTGTTTTTAGCCAAAATCGTAAAACTTTGTTTTCCGCCAAAATTGCCAAATCTTGTTTTCCCTCCAAAATTGAAAAATCTCTTTTAAGCGACAAAATCACCAAAAAAAAAGTTCCACCAAAAATACAAAATCTCGTTTTCCCACCAAAATTATATAATCTCGTTTTCCCACAAAAGAAAATTAAAAATCTCATTTTCTGTCAAAATTGTAAAAAATCTTATTTTTCTGTAAGAACCATATAGAATCTCATTTTTCTGTCAAAACAACAAGTTCGGGTTTTTCCATCAAAATCATAAGATCTTGTTTTCCCACCAACACTACAAAATCTCATTTTTCAGCCAAAACCGCAAAATCTCAGTTAAGTGAAAACGAGATTTTAAGTTATGGCGAAAAAATAATTTTGTGGTTTTGGCTAAAAAAGAGATTTTGTGGTTCTTGAGAAAAACGAGATTTTAAGGTTTGTACGGAAAACTAAAGTTTTGTAGTTTTAGTTAGGCATGGGTATTCGGATATTCGGGTAGGGTTCAGGCCGGGTCCAATTGGGTTAGGTTCTTTTGGGTATAAGAATTTAATACCTATACAGGTTCCTATCAAATTTCAGTTCGGGTCCGGGTCGGTTTTTCTCGGATCCGGTTTGATTTGGTTATTCCTGTAAAATCCTTGAAATTTTTTTATTAAAATTTTTTCGGTTCGGACCCGAACTGAGAACAAAGGTATTTAAAAATATACCTAATATGGTAAAAAGTAGAGATCCAAACCTGACCCGAACCTGGGTTTTTGGGTTGGTTCTGGGTAGGGTCTTCAGGTTATTTGAGAAATAATTCTAGTATCTATTAATCGGACTGGAATTATTATCCCGGATCCGGATTCATATCCGAGATTTTCTCCGAATCCACTCTGAAAATCCAGATATCAAGGTGGCCAGATCCGAATAATAAAATTTTGGATCCGTCCAATCTAGATTCGGATCTGGATAATAAATTTTGGATCCGTCCAATTCAAATCTGGATCCAGATATCTAATTTTTTAAATATATTATATTTTTATAATTTATTTATAAAATTTAAATATATTACGATTTATATATAAAAAATAAAGAGGAAATTTGGATAAATATCTTAATTTCAGATTATATTTTGAAGACTACATAATATTTTTATATTTTTGAAAATTACACTTTTTCATAAAGAAAATGACTAAGTTAACCTAATTAAATTTTATAATAAGTTTAATATTTACATTTTCTTTTTATAAAAATAAACATATAAAATGAATAATCTATAATTAATATTTATACATTTTATTTAAAATTGTGAAATATCTGAATTTACTTTGAATTTGATATCTTAAAATTTTTTATTTTTGGATTTTCAACTTCTGATTTTTTAGAGTTTGTTGATTATAATAATACTTTTATTATTATTTTTTTTTTCACTTTTGAAAATAAGAAAACATGTTAATTTTATTTTTGCCTAAGTTTTATTTAAACCTAATCTTTGAAAATTTTATAATTGATCAAAAGAGTTATTTAATTTAAAAATAACTCAATAATAAATATAATAAAAAATTTAGGTAAGCTATTTATATAAGACTAATTAGTAAAACAGATTTTTATTAGAAAATTTTAAATTATTTCAAACGTTATCCAATTATATATTATAGTATATTTAATAATTAAATATATTTTATCTCAAAATATTAATATTTTCGAATTTTAGTTTTATCATTAAAATATGGGTCAAAAGAGTTTTATTACATTTAAGTAAGTATAGTTTTCATAAAATAAAAAATAGTGTATTTTCTAAATTTTAAATCTTAAATAAACTATTTTGCTAATTATCCGAAAAATAAATTTAAATTATTTTTATAATATTTTATTTTACAATTTGCGAATATTATATTTTAAGTCGAATTGTTCATAAACAAATTGATTGGAGTCTGAATCTTTTTCCTTGATTCAGTTTTCTGAATTTGTTTCCTTGAACTCTGATTTTGGTTTTTAGTTGTTGTTTTCAATTTCAATAACTAAAATCGTTCTATTCAATTTACTTAGTGAAATTATGGAGAATAAAAATTAATTTTACATTTAAAAAATATTTATGTATAAAATTTTAAAATTAGTTTATATATATAAAATAAAGAAAAATGTATATACCTTTTGTTCTTTTTGATAGCACCTTATATAATATTAAATTGATAGTACCTGCGCTTTTGCGCAGGATTAATTATCGGTTAAAAATTAAACA
>OVBI01003187.1:219-13995 GCA_900406495.1 Sisymbrium altissimum
AGACTATACGAATGGTTGGTTATGCCATTTGGTTTAACTAATGCACCTAGTACATTCATGCGACTTATGAATCATGTTCTAAGAGCTTTCATTGGCAATTTTGTTGTAGTTTACTTTGATGACATCTTAGTTTATAGCAAAAGCTTGTCTGATCATGTTAATCATCTTGAATCCGTTTTTAAGTGTTATTAGAAAGGAAAAGCTATTTGCCAACTTGAAGAAGTGCACTTTTTGCACAGATAATCTTTCCTTTTTGGGTTTCATTGTAAGTGCAGATGGTGTTAAGGTGGATAAAGAGAAAGTCAAAGCTATTAGAGACTGGCCTTGTCCAAAAACCGTAGGAGAAGTGAGGAGTTTTCACGGTCTTGATGGGTTCTATAGACGATTTGTCAAGGACTTTAGCACTATTGCTGCACCACTCACGGAGATCATCAAGAAAGACATAGGATTCAAATGGAAAGAAGCTCAAGAAGAAGTGTTTCAGTGTCTTAAGGATAAATTAACTAATGCAACTGTTTTGGTCTTACCTGACTTTCTAAAGACTTTTGAGATTGAGTGTGACGCCTCAGGAATATGAATTGGAGCTGTACTGATGCAAGACAAGAGACCAATTTCTTATTTCAGTGAGAAACTTGGAGGAGCTACTCTGAACTACCCGACCTATGACAAAGAATTCTATGCTTTGGTCCAAGCCTTACAAACATGGCAACATTATCTATGGCCTAAGGAGTTTGTCATACACACTGATCACGAGTCTCTAAAACACATGAAGAGCCAACTAAAGCTCAACAAGAGACACACACATAGAAACATTTCCTTATGTTATCAAATACAAAAAAGTAAAGATAATGTAGTTGCTGATGCATTATCCCGAAGATATGTCTTAATTTCAACTCTTGATGCTAAACTTCTAGGTTTTGATCAGATTAAAGAATTATATGAGACTGACCCTGATTTTCAAGAAGTTTATAGATGCTAAACTTATAGGTTTTGATCAGATTAAAGAATTATATGAGAGTGACCCTGATTTTCAAGAAGTTTATAAAGCTTGTGCTAAGTTTGCTTCAGGGCATTATCATCAACAAAATGGTTATTTCTTTTATGAGAACCGTCTGTGTGTACCTAACTGTTATCTTCGAGATTTGTTTTTAAAGGAAGCACATGGAGGAGGTCTTATGGGACACTTTGGCATTGCTAAAACACTTGAGGTATTAAAAGATCACTTCCACTGGCCCCATATGAAGAGAGACGTTGAAAGAATCTGTGGAAGATGCGAAACATGTAAGAAATCTAAATCAAAAGTTCAGTCAAACGGTTTGTATACCCCACTCCCTATCCCTATGCATCCATGGACTGATATATCAATGGATTTTGTGTTAGGTCTGCCTAGGACTAGGACAGGAAAGGATTTTGTCTTTGTGATTGTAGATAGATTTTTGAAAATGGCTCATTTCATTGCATGTCATAAAACGGAGGATGCATCTCATATAGCAGATTTGTTCTTTAAAGAAGTTCTTATATTGCATGGAGTGCCTAAGACCATTGTTTCAGATAGAGACACTAAGTTTCTGAGTTATTTTTGGAAGACATTGTGGTCTAAGCTAGGAACTAAGTTGTTGTTTTCTACTACTTGTCATCCTCAAACTGATGGACAAACTGAAGTGGTTAATAAAACCTTAGGGACACTCTTGCGTGCATTAATCAAAAAGAACTTGAAAACTTGGGAAGAATGTTTGCCTCACATTGAATTTTCTTATAATCATGCTGTGCATTCTGCTACTAAGTTTTCACCTTTTAAGTTGTTTATGATTTTAATCCACTAACCCCTCTGGATCTAATGCCTTTACCTCTGAGTGAAAGAACTAGTATTGATGGTAAAAAGAAGGCTGAGTTAGTCCAAAAGATACATGAAAAGACAGGAAAGAACATAGAAGAAAAGACCAAGCTCTATGTTAAGCAAGCCAACAAGAACCGAAAGAGAATGATCTTTGAGGAAGGAGATCAAGTATGGGTTCACTTACGAAAAGAAAGGTTTCCAAGAGAAAGGCGGTCCAAGTTAATGCCTATAATTGATGGACCATTTACCATTACAAGGAGGATCAGTGACAATGCCTATCAACTCGACCTTCAAGGTAAGTATGATATAAGTTCAAGTTTTAATGTTTCTGATTTAGTTCCCTTTGTTTCAGATAAAGAAGATTTGAGGGCAAATCTTTTTTAACCAAGATGGGATGATATGATCATGGATGAGGAGCTTGAACCAGTGCTTGAACCGGATGAAAGAGAGCTTGTAGCTGAGGATTCTCAAGGAGTTAAGGACGTGGTAGAAGTGCCAAAAGGACCTATGACTCGATCCAGAGCCAAGCTATTCAACCAAGCCATTGGATAATTACTAAGACACTTGAGCAAGCAAGAGGAACAATCCATCCAAACTAATTTGGTCGTATTAAAAGCTCAAGTGCATCAATGAATGGACAAGTGCTGCTTCAAGTGCTCTTTTTTCCTACTTTAGTTTTGTCCCACTGGGTTTTCCAAAGGAGGTTTTTAATGAGGCTTGAGCATCACTTCACATCATCTATTCGTTGATCAGAGGCCATATTCAGGAAGACCTTCACGAATCAGGAAGCTTAAGATGTAATCGGGAAGACCTTCATGATTCTGGAAGCTTTCTTCATCTTTAGGAAGGCCAATCTAAATCCGTACTTACACGTATTTTAGAAGATAAGTCAAACCGTGTCTACTTTAAATTTGAATTTAGTCTTTGTGTGTTTAATGTGGTCTAGTCTCAGAGCCTGTTCCAAGACTAGTTCATTTCCCCACATTTCTTCTTTTCTTTTCCTTTATATTATCTTGTAAACTCATTTGCAAACTAATCTATCTTTATTTCAGAAATCTCTTTCAAAGTATAGATTCATCTGTTGGTGTGTCATATCCAGCAAACCCTTAGTTTCTCTTTGGTGTGTCTTATCCAGACTGAGACTAAGCCACGGTTTCAAGAGCTATTCCGCAAGTTCTTGGTTCAAACCATCGATCATCTTATTGATTCCATCATCATGGCTACATTAGCCAACAACTAGTTATCATCTCAACCTCACAGAGTGCCAGTCTAGGGAAGATCTCATTAATTTGTATTCATATCTTAGATTTCAAAAGCTATTGCTGATTTCTATGAAAAAAAACAAAAGAATGATTTAAAAAAAAAAGAGCTTTGTTAATCAACTAAAAAAAAACAAAGGAATGATTAAAAAAAAAGAGAGCTTTGTTAATCAACTAGAAAAAAAAACTGTCAACTAGCTATCTTCTCTTTTCTTTCTCTCCTGATTCACCATCTGATTTAGCTTAAGAAATAAAACACTTGGGAAACACACCTAGTGAGAAAAGTTCTTTGCTATTAACCTTATTTGGTAGTCTTTCAGGACAAATACTTAACCACAAAAACAATAAGTAGGAGAACCATATGGTCTCAACTTTTTCAAGCCTCCAACAGCATATATACTTTGTTGAAAGAGATGCATTAAAGGAAATGACCACAAATGAGTTTTGTCAGTTGATAAATTTATTGAGTTCATTGTCAAAAAATTAGGACTAGTAGAAGATATGCATTTTCGTTGCTTGATAATGTTGGACCTTCGTAATGGGCCAATGAGCCCATAAAATAAAAGGGTGGGTTTAAGTTAAAAAAACCTTGAGTTTAAAAGAGGGATACATATTTTTGTCCCACATCGGAAATGAGGGGGAAATTTTGAGTGTTCATATATAAAAACACTCATTTCCAAGTTTAAAAGATACATGAGAGAGAAGATATGAATCCATGCGCACACGCCGCCGCCAGCAGGCTCGGCTCGGATCTGGGTCTAGGAAATGTGGGCTTTACCCACAATAAGATATTCGTTTTTTGGTAAAATTTCTATGCGATTTTTTGGCCCATTTCCAGAAAAACAACATGCATTTTCATTTAAAACGACACGCAGTTCTCTCTCTCCACGCCAAACAATTTAAACGGGTCAACGACATCGAGTCTTGAGGAAAAAGTTTCTCAACAGTGAAACCACTCGATCTCCCCAGTATCTCTCCACGTGCAGCTCCTTTTGCGGACTGTACCTCTCGTCTCTCCGGCTATAAATAGCGATCATTCGTCTCTCACTTTCTTCACCAATTCACAATACAAAATCCTCGTCTCTCTCTCTCTCTCTCTCTCTCTCTCTCTCTCTCTCTCTCTCTCTCGTCTTTCTGTCTATCGTAAGTATCCTATGAAATATCGTAGTAATATAAAAAGTTTGTAGATTCCGAGTTCGAGTGTTGAACGAGCCGGTCTCAAAAATGTTTTATCCTGGGACTCGAAAATCGTACAGAACCGTCACACTAACGGATGATTTAAGGAAAAAGATTAAGTCTCGACTCACGTTCTCGTTTTCATATTACATTTCCAATCGCTTCGATTTTCAATTGCTTTCCTTAATATTTTTCTGTTTATAATCGTTTAATACAATTATAACATTTCTATATCTTTGTTTATCGCAACTATTCTCAATCGGTTTTAGTGGTTCTATAGTCTTAACTCAAATAAATTCGCTTTTAGCTTTTCGCTTTAATCAGATTGAGATTTTGCGGTTTTATAAAATGATCTCTAAAATGCTTTTCTAAAACATTTTGGTTTAAACGATTACGAATTTGCGAATTACTTCTTAGCCTTTCCGCGAATTTTTCTCGAAACGATACAACAATTTTTTTTTGTTATAAGGTAAAGGTTTCTGTGAACGCTTTTAAGAGTGAGTTTGCAAAACGGTTTAGCCGTTTCAAAATATTTCAGCGAACGCTTTTTTAAGCGAGTTTGCTAAACAAAAATTTTGGTTTATTTAAAGATAAACCATTATTAAGAACTTACGTGTTCAATCGTTTAGATTTTGATACTTGTGCTTTACTTGTAATCAGATGGCTAACGAAGTAGACAACACCCTTGAGACACCAACTGTGGGGGCTGGAGCTGGTGCTGGTGCTGCTACTGCGGCTAGAAATGTGATCCCTATTGGTGACACTACTGAAGAGACGGCAAGAAGAGCTATGTTAAACTCTGCCCCGCCTCCGGTGACTACCCCCACTGAAGTCAACAATGACATTCCGTCAGCAGTCACTCAGGGACTCATGCCGGATAAATTTGACGGAACTGGCTTCAAAAACTGGCAACAAAAGATGATGTTTTCTCTGACCAACTTGAAGTTTAACAAGTACCTGACAGAGGACAAACCAACCATTTCGGTTGGAAACACTGATGTCCGCACACTCGTAAGTGTTGAGTCATGGATCCATGGTGATTACTTGTGCAGAGGGTGGATCCTAGGCCGCCTTGTGGAGAAGCTGTATGGTGTCTACAGTAATGCCACATCATCAATTGTAGATGTCTTTGGAGAAGTAGTACAGAACAGAAATGCTGGCTGGCAGAAGCTTCTGGACTTTAAAACGGTTGACTCCAAACCAATAATGGATCAAGTAGAGCAGCTACTACTGATCCATTATGAGGTAGCAGCGGAAGGAATGTCGATTTGCGAGATCTTGACAGTAAACTCCTTCATCCATAAGCTACCTCTGAGCAGGGATACTTTTAAGTCCTACCTCAAACACAAGAAGAAGGTGATGTCTCTTGAAGATCTCATCAGCAGGTTGCGAATGGAGGATAGAAATCGCAACAAACATGAATTCTCTCAGGGTCCGGTGGAACACAATGCATATGTGGCTATCCACAAGGGAAAGGGAAAGGCTAAGGCTTATGAGAAGCCATCTCTGAAACCATCATCCTCCACGAACTTTAAGAATCATGGTGCCTCATATAAGAAGTTCAAAGGTAAGTGTCACAAGCGCAACAAGCTTGGTCATAATGGGAAAGCTCAAGCCAACTTGACTGAAGAAGACCTCTGCGCTGTGGTCTCAAAAGTCAACATGATTGAGGACAACCAAATGGAGTTGTGGTATGACACTGGTGCCACGACCCACATTTGCACTGATAAGGCTATGTTTAACACCTATCATAAGTGCAAGGGACATGAATAACTGTTCACGGGAAACTCTGTATTTTCCAAGATTGCAGGTCGTGGGAAAGCTTTGCTCAAGATGACCTCAGGAAAAGAAGTCACTCTCCAGAATGTGAAGCATGTTCCTGACATGAGGAAGAATCTGGTTTCTGGCACTCTCCTCAGAAAGGCCGGATTTGCAGTTCATTTCGAGGCAGACAAGGTAGCGTTCAAGAAGTTTGGGATATTCATAGGCAGGGGTTATGAAAAGAATGGACTTGTCAAGATGTGTGTCTCGGCAGTCCATTGTGACAATAATGTTCCTAATGTTAAGGTCAAGGCGAAAACTAAATCAAACTGAACTTACTAAGAGCACTGTGAGACTTTTTTTGTCTCTACCCAGTTCCTAAGATGATAAAACAGTGCTACCTGTAAGAAATAAGGCTAAGTAATGGCTTTCAATGATTCCATAGCTCTGTAATATATGTGGAGTATTATAGGATACTTCTTAAAATACAAGTTAAAGGCAGATCACCTAATGAGTGTGAAATGGGGCCGTTTCTAGGAGAATGAAAGTAAGGTTATATTCTCCAAGTTCACTCATTAATAACCAGGCAAGTTCAAGGCCAAAATGAACAGAATATGAGAACTCAGTTCTACGAGAAATGAAGCTAGGTTATAGTTGTTGTCTCAGTTTACATCAAAATCTGGGTGGCTCAAGACATCATGTTCACCTCCCGGGCCAAGTAAACCAGACAGATATTAACAATGAGTGGTTCAAAGCTGAAAAATGCTGCCTACTCAGACACAGTCAATTTTACATGTATTCTCGGAAACTCACTCTGTATAGTAAAGTCTAGGTAGTCTAGTCAGTTTGTATAGTAATCGAGTCTGTAAAGTCTTTATATGTTTAGAGTTATTTATATTCATGTGGTGGATTATTGGACCTTCGTAATGGACCAATGGGCTCATACAAATTTGGAGTGTTGTGTGAAAATAAATAAAAGTGTGGACTTAAGTTAAAAGCCTTGAGTTTAAAAGAGGGGGACATATCTTTGTCCCACATCGGAAATAAGAGGGAAATTTTGAGTGTTTATATATGGAAACACTCCTTTCCAAGTTTAAAAGATGCATAAGAGAGAAGAGATGCATCCACGCACGCGCGCCGCCGCCGCCGGCTGGCTCGGGTCGGGTCTGGGGAATGTGGCTTTGCTCATAATAAGATATTCATTTTGGGCCAAATTTCTATCTGATTTTTTGGCCCATTTCCAGAAAAACAACATACAGTTTCGTTTAGAACGACACGCAGTTGTCTCTCTCTCCACGCCAAACCATTTGAATGGGTCAAATAGACTGAGTCTTGAGGAGAAAGTTTCTCAACAGTGAAACTGCTCGATTTCCCGAGTATCTCTCCACGTGCAGCTCCTTTTGCGGACTGTAGCTCTCATCTCTCCGGCTATAAATAGTGACCCTTCTCCTCTCACTTTATTCACCAATTCACGATACAAAATCTTCATTTCTCTCTCGTCTTTCTGTCTATCGTAAGTATTCCGTGAATATATCGTAGTAATATAATAAGTTCGTAGATTCCGAGTTCGAGTGTTGAACAAGCCGATCTCAAATGTGTTTTATCATGGGACTTGAAAATCGTACAGAACCGTCACACAAACAGGCGATTTATTTGAGTTAAGGAAAGAGATTAAGTCTCGACGCACATTCTCGTTTTCATAAAACATTTCCAATCGCTTCGATTTTCAATCACTTTCCTTAATATCGTTTCTGTTTATGATTGTTTAATACAATTATAATCATTTCTATATCTTTGTTTATCATAATTATTCTCAACTGTTTTAGTGGTCCTACAGATAAAACCCAATGCATTGAAGTGTTTTATTTAAACAGACCAGAAATGAAATTATGTTCACTTTTAGCATTCACGTATTCATATTTTCACCAAAAACTCAGTAAAAATGATGTTTTAGATGAATCATCCCATAAATTAACCGACTATCAATCAGAAACATAAAAAATATGAATAAATAATTATATATAGAGAAATATATACATATATAAACTCTTAAAAATCTCCTAGTCTATATTTGAGAAATAACTTTGCTGAGTTGTCTTCACCTAATTTATTTGCTTTAAAAATATGACATGACACCATTAAACTATGACATGACTTATACAGAATTATTTCACCAAAAAGTCAGTAAAAATGATGTTTTAGATGAATCATCCCATAAATTAACCGACTGTCAATCAGAAACATAATAATACGAATAAATAATTATATATAGAGAAATATATACATATATAGACTCTTAAAATCTCCTAGTCTATATTTGAGAAATAACTTTGCTGAGTTGTCTTCACCTAATTTATTTTCTTTAAAAATATGACATGACACCATTAAACTATGACATGACTTATACAGAATTATGACATGACACATAATTCTTATTGTACTCTAACATATTGCAATAAATTGGTTTCAGGCTTTAAAAAAGTATCGGTATTTAAAAAATTATATTAAGATAATGTCAAAAATACAATAATAAAATAATACGACACAAAAAATCTGTTTCTGGATGCCATAAGAATTATTAATAAATATTTAAAAAATTCAATATTACCAAAAACCCCAATACATACTATACTATCTATCTCTCTCTAGATAAAGATTTTATAGACATGTATAATGAAACAACAAAACAATCCAAACTTACACAACACTCATGATTTTTTTATATGTTTACAATGGGATCATGTTAATTTCAAAAAATATACTTGGTCAATTTAAAAGAAGGTATATATATATCATCATTTTCATATTTAATGTCTATATACTATTTATTTCTTATTTCTATGATAAAATATTTATTATTTTAATTTCAAGATCTACAATGCCAGAATTTATCATATGTCAATGTAAATGGTTTTCATTGTGTTAATTTGATTTTTTCATTAAAAAACAAACAAAACCTATAATGTTCAATAAAACATCTGTTTCAGGTTATAAAAAGAAATTATCTCTCACATAGAATTATTATTTTCATACTCAGAATAAATTTATTTGAATGATCAGTTCTACAAATTAATGAATGGTTGCAAGATATACAATCTTATACAATTTTTGTAAGTTTGGAAAGACATTTTAGAAGAATTAATTTGCTTTCTAAAATTAAAAAATTATGTGAAGATAATGTCAATAATACAATCATAAAATAATACTACACAACAAAATCTGTTTCTGGAGGCCATAAGAATTATTAATAATATTTGAAAAATTCAATATTACCTAAAACTCTAATACGTACTATCTATCTCTCTCTAGATAAAGATTTTATAGACATGTATAATGAAACAACAAAACAATCCAAACTTTCACAACTGCTCATGATTTTTTTATATGTTTACAATGGGATCATGTTAATTCCGAAAAATATACTTGGTCAATTTAAAAGAAGGTATTTATATTATCATTTTTATATTTAATGTCGATATACTATTTATTTTTGATTTATATGATAAAATATTTGTTATTTTAATTTTAAGATCTACAATGCCATAATTTATCATATGTTAATGTAAATGGTTTTCATTGTGTTAGTTTGATTTTTTCATTAAAATACAAACAAAACCTATAATCTTCAATATAACATCTGTTTCAGGTTCTAGAAAGAAATCATCTCTCACATAAAATTTTTATTTTCATCCTCAGAATAAATTTATTTGAATAATCAGTTCTACTAATTAATGAATGGTTTTAAGATATACAGTATTATGTTGGATTAATCATCTTATACAATTTTGGTAAGTTTGGAAAGACATTTTAGAAGAATTAATTTGCTTTCTAAACTTAAACAGAATTAATTTGCTTTCTAAATTGCTTCATAGGATCTAATATACATGGCTGCATCACGTGTTTGAATTGGAATTATATTAGTGATTTCTTCATATACAGAGATGTGACTTTCTTGGTTGATCTTAACCAAAATATGCTTTATTGTACGAATGAATTTTGGTTGATACTCAAAGAAGAGGATACAGTGGTCTTACCTTTGTCTGCTATCTTGTTTTTAGACGAAAAGGAAATTTTACAGCGACAGAAGGGATATAAAAATGGTGCTTTAATTATTATTGTCAATCTCAGGATTATAAAATATTTTACAGATTGGTGTAGGCTACAGAGACTTGTTAATCTCGTCCTGCGAGGTCTTCGTAAAATAAAAATAATAATGTTGGACCATAACGCTCATTGTCAAATAGAAAACAACAATGCTTGTTATCTTATATATATTTTCAATTCATTGACCCTTTTCTATGGATCAAGTACTGGGCAATTGGAATGAAATATTGGGAATTCAATATACTCGTCATTATATTCAGAAGCGGTCATGGGATTTTCCACAATCTGAATGGATTGCACGAGGTTATGTGGTGGTTTTTGGAATCTGATAATAGATATAATGTGGAGCTACAATTACTTGTATGACATATAAGGGTACAACATATAAGGATAATATCCTCTTATTATTTCGTCATTTTAACACGAAGTCAGATATACCAGAGCTTCATTATTTCGATTGGTATTACATATTTTGGTTAAATATTCTATTACAATGCGCATATTAAGTTGGAATTATCAGGATCTCGATAGTAAATGGACTATAAACCATTATTTCTATTCCTTTTTAAAACTAAACAAAATTTTCAATTTCATTTTGGTTTTTCAAAGTTACTTACGGTGGATCTTTGTGGTATAAGTAGTGGATTTATTTTATTTTATAATAATTCCTATAACGTCAATATTGTTTACTCAAGTAATTGAATCATCGATATTGAAACGGAATTTCAAGGCAAAAAGATTTATATATCTTTTGTCTATGGTGACCCGGTGGAGAAACAACAGGAACAAGTTTGGGAGCGTTTAACGCGCATCGGAATTGTTAGATCGGATCTCTGGTTCATTATCGGAGATTTAAATGAAATAACGGGAAACCATGAGAAACACGGTTGTCCTTTGAGACATGCTTCTACCTTTATTTCCTTTAATAATATGATAGAAAATTGTGACCAGCTGGAATTTTCAGCTTTGGGAGATACCTTATCGTGGCGGGGCCGACGAAATGGTCAGATTATTAGATGTCGCCTAGACAGGGCACTTGCTAATGAGGATTGGGACGCGTTATTTTCATACTCTTACACGGAATACCTAAATATGGTGGGTTCGGACCATCGTCGTATAGTAGCAACTATTGAGGATAAAATTCCCAGAAAACAGGGACAATTTCGATTTGATAAATGATGGATTGGAAAGGATGGATTCAGAGAGGCCATATCGATGGGATGGGAAACAATTAGAGGAAGATCGGGTAAAACTATAGTGGACAAAATATATAACTGTAGGCATGAGATCTCGGTTTGGAGAAAGAATAATTTACCGCATGGAAAGGAACGCATAAATGATTTGAAAAAAGCACTTGAAGAAGTACAAAATGATGATAATAGGTCACAAGAAGAGGTCCTGGAAGTAACACGAAAGTTGAGAGAAGCATACCGAGATGAAGACATGTATTGGCAACAAAAGATTAGGAATATGTGGCACAATTCGGGAGATCGCAATACCAAATTCTATCATGCTATAACTAAACAAAGAAGAGTTCAAAATAAAATTATTGGTCTACATAACGAGGTGGGTGACTGGGTTACTTCAGATACACAAATCGAAGGGATCGCAGATGATTATTTTGAAAAACTATTTGCTTCAACCTCACCGACGGATTTTGAAGAGGTTCTTCGGGAGGTCCAATCTGTGATCACGGATTCTATGAATGAACGGTTAACTGCTCGAGCTACAGAGGAAGAGGTTCATTTAGCATTATTTATGATGCACCCGGAGAAAGCTCCAGGTCCAGATGGAATGACTGCTCTATTTTTTCAACAGGCTTGGCCCATTATCAAAGATGATATTTTGGATTTGGTTAATAGCTCTATGTGGTCTGGTTCTTTTGATAAACGGCTAAATATGACAAATATTTGTTTGATTCCAAAAACAACACGACCGAGTCGTATGACGGAACTGAGACCAATAAGTTTATGTAATGTTGGATATAAAATAATATTGAAGATTTTGTGCCAAAGATTAAAATGGCTCCTCCCAGATTTAATTTCGGAGACACAATCGGCTTTTGTATCGGGGCGGCTAATTTCAGATAATATTCTAATTGCGCAGGAAATGTTTCATGGTCTTAGGACAAATCCCTCATGTAAAGAGAAATTTGTGGCTATTAAAACGGATATGAGTAAGGCATATGATAGAGTGGAATGGTCTTTTGTTGAGAATCTCCTTAGCAAAATGGGATTCTCGACCGTTTGGATAAACTGGATATTGTGGTGTGTTACATCTGTTCAAAATAAGGTTCCCCTCAATGGCCAAGGGTCATATTGTTCCTCAATGAGGCCTTTGGCAAGGGGATCCCTTATCTCCTTACTTATTTATTTTATGTACTGAAGTTCTTATAGCGAATATAAAGAAAGCAGAACAAGAAAAATTGGTAACAGGTTTAAAAATAGTAAGGACAAGTCCGGCTATTTCACATCTTCTTTTTGCCGATGATAGTATCTTTTTCTGTCAAGCAAACAAAGAGGAATGTAGTATCCTTAAAAAAAGACGAAACTGCTTTGGGACAACAAATAAACTTTGATAAATCATCTTTACAGTTTGGACATAAGGTATCAGGGGATATTAAAGAGGAAATTAGACAATGTTTGGGTATTTCTAATCTTGGTGGAATGCGATCATATTTAGGTATTTCAGAGAGTTTGGGAGGGGCAAAAACTCATATTTATGGCTTTTTACAAGAACGACTACATAACAGAATCAATGGATGGACTTTATGATATTTAACAAAAGGAGGAAAGGAGGTTTTAATTAAATCAGTACTAACAGCTTTACCAACTCATGTCATATCCTGTTTCAGATTACCTAAAACAGTAACCAAGAAACTTACGTGTGCAGTTGCACAATTTTGGTGGAGCACAAATGGAAATCAGAAAGGTATGCACTGTATGGCATGGGAAAAATTATGCCGGACAAAAGACAATGGTGGTTTGGGTTTCCGGATAATAGAGGACTATAACACGGCATTATTAGCAAAACAATTATGGCGTCTAATTGACAAACCTGAATCCCTTTTTGCACGGGTTTTCAAGGGCAGATATTTTAGATATTCGGATCGTTGGACCCAATTAGAGTGTATTCTTCATCCTATGGCTGGAGAAATATCATCTCTGCTAAATCTCTAGTTAACAAAGGATTAATCAAAAGGGTGGAATCTGGAATAACCATTTCAGTTTGGAAAAATCCCTGGATACCTTCCCCTCGCCCGAGACCAACAACCTATAAATTTAATGTATACCCTTCCCTCACTGTTGATAGTTTGATTGACCCATAGACTCACTTGTGGAATATACCTTTACTTGAGGCGACCGTTATACTGGAGGATGTCAATCTCATTAAGCATATACCACTGAGACGGTTTAAGAAAAATGATACTTATGGATGGCATTATACGAAGCATGGTAAATATTCGGTTAAATCGGGTTACGATATTGAACGGTCCTTCCATGACTCGGGAATACTTTTTCTATTTATGGTCCGGATATTAAACCCCTTTTGGCACATACTTGGAAAATTAAATGTCCACCAAAAATAAGACATTTTATTTGGCAGGTTTTATCGGGCTGTGTATCGGTTACGAAAAAT
>OVBI01003188.1:0-13991 GCA_900406495.1 Sisymbrium altissimum
TATATATATTTTATATTATTTTAAATCAATTTTTATTATTTTTAAACATAAATTTTTATTTTTTTATTTTTTTAATTACCCACACGTAATTGCCCGCAACCGTAAATGCTAGCCGAAAGCAGCTTTTGATTCTAAACGATTTAGAGCGATACAAAGTGGTATAAAGCATTTCCTATTATTGTTTTCAAACGCTGATATCCGCTATCATCCGCAAAAGCTGCGTTTGCGGGTGGTAGCGGATAAACCAATCAAACCCTAAAACTACTCCAAAGCTTTTTATTTTACCAACATAAATAAATATAGGGGGTTATCGAAAGGATTCGAACTCCTGATTTGTGAATTCTTTGGAACATTTTTAAACCAAATGTGCTATAGTCACTTAATGAACAACTCCAAAGCTTTTTGTGGATTTATTAGTTATAAAGGTATATTGATGATCATGTGATTAAAATCAATATTTTAAAAACTGGATCGAAAATCTAATTAGATAACTATTTGGATCATAATTTAATATGGTTTGACCGGATCAAATTTAATTTACAAAATTTTATATTTATTAATTTAATTATATAAATAAATATAATAGATAATATCCATAATTAGGATATAAATATATATATATATATAAAAAGTAAGTGTACTAAAAATATTAAATTAAATATAAATTTTGAAATAACTTGTAGTTTAAAATATTTTTATCATAAAATAATATAAACCAAATAAATATTATATTAGAAATAAGGGAATTGTCCAATGAAAAGATATCAAAAACTTATTATATTCATTATGTTTTATATATATATATATATTAAAATAAAAATTAAGATATTTCTATTTTAAATTTTATAATTAAAATAAAATAATTAGTTTAAAATAAAAGTTTTAAAGAAAATAAATATAAATATATTTAAAATTTTAAGATAACTATTGAATCAGAAAAAATCGGATCATCTGGTTCATCCGGTTTATGAATTTTTAACGATTTTAATAATTTTTTATCTGATTTGAAAATTTTGGGTTTAATTTAAAATCAATTTGGACATATGCCCGGTTCATGGTTGAAACCGGTCTAACATGGTTTAGTTTTAAAAACACTGATTAAAGTAGGATGATACTATTTTAGGTTTGACTAGTATACATGTTTATATGCAATTAAATGATATATTTGAAAGAAATTAACTATTTTGATGCTTTAATTTAAAATCAAAAATTTAAAGAGAATATAGATTTTATTCCATCTTTTCAATTACAAAAAAATTATTTAAAAGCTTAAAGTTTAGAAAAATATACAAATTCTAATTTTTATATTTTTCACATTAAAACATCGTATTATATAACTTAAAACAGATACATACGAACAATTTTTTATACAATTTGATGAAAAGACTCTTTGACATAGTTGCCAGTTAAAAACAAGACGTATTCGTCAAAAACATGGTACAACAATATAGCAACCACAAAAACAAGCAGTTTAACTATCAAAAAACATATAGGTCATGTTCCTGTTAACGTCAACGATCAGCGTCAGTGACTCAGTATTATTCGTTTGGTAGTCGCAAAGCCTGCGACAAGTCTCGACGATTAAACGTTAGCAATTGGCAATTTAAAATTTTGATTGCTAAATTTTTCAGTGTTGCGACTAAAAATCCTGCGATCAAAAATTTGAAAAATTGAAAATTACAAAAATATTCCTGATTTTAGTCACCGTGGCTAATCGGGTGACTGCAAAACGAACAACCTTAACAATATGTAATCGTAATTGTTAATCACTAACATTAACGACCAGCAAACAAACAGAACTAGAGTGAGTCAAAGAAACTCTAAGATTTAACATCCATGTGGAAAGCAATGACAAAAGCATTGCCGATAGAAGCGCAACTCTCTAGAAGGGGATTGGATGAAGTTTTATTTTGTAAGCAAATGTGCATACGTTAATTTAAACCGTGGGTTTTGGACCATGTCTTGTTCCAAAATTATTTACCACAAAATATATGGGAATTAGCTCTAATCCAAACTAGGACTTTGAGTCAGGTACCCTCTTTCTGTCTTCTTTAGCGAAGCTAAGAATTTCTTAAACCGCCTCCTACTAGTTTAATTTGAATAGGATCGGACGAAACCGAACATTTTTAGAAGAGAGCACAATAACTACAACATTGAGCAATGCAAAAACATGGTAAGAAGCGTATAGTAGTACTGGGTAGCAAAACTAAAGATAAATGCATAACAAGAATGTATTATATGCAACTTGCTAGTACACAATGTTTTGTACGTATAATGCAGACCCCAAAACTCTAATTAACTTACTCAACCTTCTTAGCAGAAAAAAAAAAAAAAAAATCAACCAAGCGTACATACATTGAATTATTAGACATTTTCTTATATATTAAAACGAGAAAAAATTAGTTCTATGAGTAAGAGCTTTTTAGCAGCATTAACGAATTTTTGTTGGACAGCATGCATGATTAGCAAGTTAAACATCTGATCATTCTACTTTGAAATATAAGTAACCAATCATAAACATTCGCAAACTCCAAAGTGTGACCCACAAAAGGTAGAGTTAGAGTTACGGTGCACAGGCACCCATACAAATCATTTTCCTTCTTTGGACAAGACACCATTTGTCAGGGAATGTCTCTCCTTGGTACAATTCCTTTTTTTTTTTTTTTTTTTTTTTTTTTTTTTTTTTTTTTNTCTTTTGTCTTCATATCCTACTCATTTTGATTTCACTTTGCCCCCTCAGCTTTAACATTCAAGTGACTGGACTCCTCCATCTTTCCTTTTTTCTATCTTGACCCTTATATTGTTGCGGTAATTTCAAAATCCTCTATTTCAGACTTGGTAATATTTTATTAATTTTCTTACAATAATTGAATACTTTTGGACCAGTTAGGCGCTAAATAATGTTTTACACAGAAAGTAAAATACGTGTCATTGTTAGCCAATGGTAATTTTAAAATTTTACTGTTTTGAGTATTATTAGAAAGAAAATGCGAAACAAAAGAATCCAATGTGGAGGATTACTTAATAATTCAGAGAGCTCCAGATACACCTATACTCCTCTGATAATTAGCTAGTTAGTATTCACTTGTATTTTATGTGACTAATAATTCTAGAAGAGTGAGAATGAGAGAGAGAGAGTGAGAGAGAGAGAGGCAAAAAAAAAGTGTTTGTTTGCTTTATGTCCCCAGAAAAAGCGCGGGACCTGATTTTAACGAGTGACTCGAGGAGGAAGATGCCTCCGCCGTTGGTCAGCAGAAAGAGAGAGACGTGGAGGGAAAGGATTGGATTGGCAGCTCGATGACAAGGTTGATATTGAGGGTTAGGTGTCGGTTATGAGGAGGCAAACTCGGCCCAGCCTGTCAGATTATCTTTTCCCAAAAACAATCATAATTCATTCATACTACTAGGGTAATAATAATAACAATTTTTTTTAAAAAAAGACTTTTACTGTTCTTTCGTAACCTCACAGTGTCACTAAAACTCACTAGTCAATAGTTCTATTACTAGTATGCTATGGTAGTACTAATTTTCTAATCTCAAACGGCGAGGCGGGGGCGGGCTTTTTTAAAAATACGGGAGATGATACAAAATGTGGTATGGAAAAACCCATTAAGTGTATGGCCCAGCCCATAACTGACGGGCAGCGAAATCAGAGAGGAAAGGAAGGCGGGGGGGAAATTTGATCATCAAATTGTTGGAGTTGGATCATAAAAGATCAGAGAGGTATATTAAAGGTTACAAAAAGAAGAAGACGTGGGCGGGGGAATGATATACGTGAGAGCGTTGCGGACGACGGATGTGAATCGGAACACGGAGTGGTTCACGTACCGAGGAGGGGTGTGGACGACATACATCCTCATCCTCTTCTTCGGGTGGCTCCCCTGGGATGGCCTGGACCATCCTCCACCTCTCTCATTTCACCGTAATCGATTCATCATGATTAGCCATAATGCCCGAACCAACCAATAATCTCTGCTTCTGCAGGTTACATATCATTTCTTTAACTGGATGAAGGGAACACCGTTTGGGGAAGACCAGGGGATCTACAATCGCTTGACTTGGTGGGAACAGATTGACAACGGCAACCAGCTCACTCCCAACCGCTATAAATCTCTCTCTCTAATTATTATTGCCTTTCTTTACAAACTCAATCTGTAGCCCCTATTAAACCTTAGATTTTAGCTTTGGTGTGCTCTCCAAGTTTTCCAGACAAAACCGTACAAATTCTTGTGTCAAACCCTATTTGTTTCCTCTTGTGTGGTCGGATCACTGAATTAGCGTATGTTCTTTACATTTGTTTAGTGTTGATTCCCGTACAAATTCTTCTCACAATCTCAAACCTTACTTGTTTCTTGTCTTTTGTGGTTTGGATCACACAGTATAGCTAGGTATAAGGATGTTTGGACATATATGACATATTATCCCTTGGTGACAAGTGATGAGCATTCTTCTTTATTCATGAAATTTATGTATCTTATCGACTCTTTCGTGTAGGTACTTGATAGCATCTCACACGACAGACTACCAGTAGACGATGCTCTTCCTCAACACGCTTGCTGTTTTTATAATGGCCGTTGCCAAGTTCCCGCACATGCACAAGGTGCGCATCTTTGGAATCAACGCAGACCAATGAATACCGACCAAATGCACTCTACTAAATGAGATATTATGTGGTATATCTGTAAATTAATCTCGTCATCATATGATGGAGCCTTGAATTGCTAGTATACATGATATGTACTGTCGACACCGTCACTTTTGAATTGTTACTTAGTTAATACTTTTGTTGTGAAATCACCAGCAAGGGAAAGGACAAAGACAACAAAAAAAAAATGAAGAAGAGATTACTTGTGTGGTCGTTGCTTGCATTTACGAGTTTGCCATGCCAATGTTTGATGCGACTCTTCTTCCTTTGAGCTAATCGGTTCCTTCTTTTACGTCGGCCCGTCGTCCCGTCGTCCGTCAGCAGAATCAAATCATAATTTTATTTTTCTTGCAAATATCCCGATTTAAAATGTTTCCCGACGAAACTATCAATATGTGAGATGTTAACAGTCGATTAAACAAGGTGGTATTTTTTTTGCGAACAAAATAAAAGGTTAACATAAAATTCCAATGTCATGGGATGTTACACTAAATAGTGTTGTTGATTATTACATATTTACGTTCACACTGTTCTGGTTCGGATTCTATAACTTCTGTCCTTGTTGGAACTTAGTTCTTAGGCTAAACCCGAATGATGTTGCGATTGAAATGTGTAAACAAAGAGAAGGAATCAAATGAGAAGATATTGTTGATCAGAAAGTGTTGTTGGAGAATCGATTGCAACAGAACCTACGCCTACACACGCCTATTAACAATACTCTTTAGTCGCCTATCATTTTATATAGTGGTTCATATTTATAAAATCTAACTACTGGTAATTTCATAGTTTGTAGTTTGCTTCCTTTTGTTTTGTGTACTTTGTGTAATTGTGTGTACAGTATTTTTGTTTAAAGAAACTATATGATTTGCAAATAAGCTGCCATTTTCCATTAGATAATCAAAGTAATGAGGACTTTACAAAAGCGGGCTGCTTCCTTATTTAATTCACATGTTCTTATACAGATTCTTAAGGTTTTAATTATTTTAAAATTTCTGTTGTACGGAACCAACCCCCACTAAAGATCAAATTAATTACTACTCTTTCCCTCTTTACATCATCTTAAATAAAATCAGACCCAAATTTGATACTATTAGTTGACATTTAATGGTTGTAAACCCAACTCATCTTCCACTTTTACCATCATCTTCATTTGCTTTACACCCAATCAGCATGCTTTTTTATCTTCTCTGCCCGGGAAAGAGGATAGAGAGAGAAAGTAGTGGGGGAAGTAATGATACGAATTCCGAGGGGAATGTTGGGTTGGATACTTTTATTTTCTATACGCCTTATTACTAGTAGTATTTGAATTAAACTGATTTATCTTTTTAAGTAACCCCAAGAAACTGAGCAATTTGTGTTTCTCTTTCTTCTCCTAAACAAACCGCTTCGACTCAACCATCTTTTCCCATATCTAAGTGTTCCTACTTAAATAACAGACAAAGAACCAAATGAGCCTTCACTAAATTAAGGGCTTTGAGTAGAGAGTTTCCTATGTATACAAAGTATACACATGTAAAAAGCATGCGACTAGTACTAAATTTCGGATTATGTAAAATTAAAAACAGATATGGGGTTTAGGCTTAAGCTTTTAAGTACACTACCACATAGAGAGATGACAGGCTCTATGTCTTAAAAGAGGAAATGACCATTTCTCTCCTCTAAACCTCGGAATTTGGCAGCCTAAGAATTTTACAATAATCTTTGACTACTCCAAAGTTGTTGCCCTTGGGATGCATACACCATAATCTATACTTCTGAGTATCATCGGCACTAGAACAGACAGAATCCGTAAATTTTAGGCAACGAACAACTGAGCTTTGATTTAAATACAAGAAAGTCATACAGTATCCATCCCCAACCGAACAAAGTTAATAATTATATCTGAAAGAAAAGGACTAAAATAGTAAAAGACCCAGACGGTCGTAGTAGTTATTAACCTTCATCTTATAAAATTTGGATGAACAATTTAAAAAAAAAAAAAACTCGTTGGGTCCTTGACTATAATTATTACCAGGATCCACCACCAGAGGCAGCAGAAGCACCAGCACTTTACATGCCATTCCAGAACCCAACAAATTGGTCAGCTTCTCCGTCTTCTTTCCCGTGTTTATGAGCGTTATGATGACGATGACCATTCCCATCAACATTACCATTGCCACCACCACTATTGGTGCTCGATGATGAAACTGGAAGTTTCAGGCTCTCAAATGGCAGCAAAGGCCTTCCATTATTAGTACCGCTGGACCCATCTTGTTGATGTAGAGGATCCCCACCATACCCACCATCAAGAGAGAACCCCAAAGATGGTCTCATGAACTCTTGAAACTGTGGGTAACTCAGACCAAAACCGGATGCTGCTGCTGCTGCTGTTGCTGTGTAAACAGACGAATCTTGAACATTAGGATAAGGCATGAAAGCAGGGCGTGGATTAGAGGAGGAGGAATTAGAGATCCCTAAAAGCTCCAAAGCCGATGACGTTGAGACAAGTGGGTTGTTCTTCATGCTGCTGGGTACTACTTGCAGAAACTCAGGAATACTGTGATGCTGCTGCTGATGATGATGACCAATCCCAAACCCTTGAGAAAACGCCAAGTTGAGATCTTTAACCTCGTGGGCATTCCCAAAACCCTGAGACGGAGAAAACGCCAGCTCTTGAACTTTAGCCGCCGCGGACTCGTGGGCAATCTCACCAGTCTTAGGGTTTAACTGTTGAAGTGGTGGTGGCTTTTGGCTGTTGTTGTTGACAAAAAGAGTTTTCTTTGAAGACGAAGAGGACGAGGGTGAGGAGGAATTGGAGTTGGAAGAGGAAGAAGAAGAAGAGGATGATCTCTTGTTCTTTCTGATGCCACCGCCGATGGGGATGTTCCTGAGAGAGCCACCTTCGGTCCAATACCTCCTGCAGTCTTTACAGAAGTACCTAGGCTGCGTCAGGCTGTAGTTGTTGTAGTAGCAGAACTTGGTGTTTAAGGAGTTGCATCTTGGACAGTTCAGAGCCTGATCTTTCTCTGGTCTTGCCTTCCTCTCCACCGCAGGAGCAGCGCTACTAGGATCCGGCTGTTTCGAGCATGTGTTGGTCACGATCTCGTTCATTGGCTTCACAACAAACTCCTTTTTTTTAATTTATTGAGGGACAGAGAAACAAACAAAAGCGTATAAAATTATTCTATTAGAAGTTCTCGTTTTAAGGCTTCTAACTTTTCAAAAGATGGAAACTTTTTATCCGAAAAGAAAGATTAAAGTGAAAGAAGTTTATTTTAGAAAGCAGTTTCTGATAAAAGGTTTGAAAACTGAAAAGAGACTAGTGAACAATATATACCTGAGGCCATTTAGCTGTGTCCATGGTTATGGAAAATTTCAAGCCGATCAAAAACCGTGAACAAGAAGCTGCAGCAGCGAAGGAGAGAAGAAAGGTAGAGAGAGAGAGAGAAAAGAAGTGTGTGTGGAAAGGTAAAGCTGGTTCTTGAAAAAGCAAGAAGAAGACGAAAAAAGAGAATTTTAATTAAATTAAAAAAATGTCACTTTAGTGGGATATGTAGAAAGAATAAAGAGAGAGACACACACGTATATAGTGTGTGGCTTCGCTGCTTTGATGGATTCTTCGTATGAGAGAGAGAGAGAGAAAAGGGTTTGGTCTGAGCCTGACACACTCTCAAACTATGCGCCCGCCGTCCCACGAATCTTTGTTATTAATAATCATATCACCAACTTTCTTTTATCTTAACACACAAAAATTATAGTATTATCCATGTGTTCGTTCGTGTTTCTCTTCTGTAATTTTTGTTTGTTCATAATTCTTTAATGATCTTAAAGGTTATTATTATCAGTTGCTCAATTTCTCCTTGGAAAATAGCTGCATTTATCTATACATGCACAGTCTATAATTGATTTGAGACAGAATCCTGGTTAGTTGTAAAGATTATCTATGAGTGTGGTACATTTTGAGAGATAATATTATGTAACAATACTATAGTAGAAAATAAGTGTATTGGTCACGACGTGACTCGTCTATCCATTGGATTTCCATTGAAATATCTCTTCGTGCTTTTTTCTTTTCTTTAAACGCTTCTGCTTTTAAGTTTTCTTTGATTAAAGTTTATCTATCACCCGTAAAAATTAGCCCGATATAATTAGAGTTTTGAACGTGAGTAAATATTGCAGCTTGTATATCTACAATTTTGAAAAAAAAAAACATATCTACATAGAAGAAGAAAGGTTAAAATGAGTGGAGTGGGTGCGTGTCTTAACCTATAAGCAAGAGAAACGCCTCTACTGCTATAGGGACCCACGCATTTTCTTCGTTTTACAAAAAACATCTACGGTTGAGATTCAGCTTCTTTCTTCTCCCAGCCGTTGGATCTTTATTCGACCCAATGGCGTCGATATATGACAGACAGAAAGAAGTCCGCGTCGTAACCGGCGTTTGTTTGTTTGATGAGAGTTAAAACACTATAGCCAGACAGAACGGCGGCAAACTACAGCTCGTCAGATGTGGGGAATCACGAGCCAGAAGAGAAGAGCGTGGGACCCATACCCGCTCCAGTGAATCTCTTAGAGATGGCGACACCTGTCTTGTAAGGATATTGACTACACAGCACAGGAGTAAGTATGATAAGAAGAGCACCAAAATGCAATTAAAAGTCGTAAGGGGGGGATGTGGTGTGTGAGTCGACTTGTTTGTTGTGGGAAGAAAACGAATATTATTATCTATTATTCGCTTGATGTTTGAGTTTGGACGGTGAAGATTAGTCATTTTGTGGACCCTACCTGTTTGGGTTATATCTGGCTCGAAGAAACGCATTTCCCTTTCATCTCAGCCGTCGGATCTCTCTCTAGATCTCACCCGTGGGCCCGACCATCACCATCATCTTCTTCTTCTATTGCGATCCACGTCACCATCTACCCATTCCTAGCTAGGATTAGGAAGTTGATTTAGGAGACACCTATTAAGTAAAGCACTCATCTTTTTTCGCGAAAATGCTGTTTAGGTGTGCTAATCATATTCCTCACGCAAATTTTTTACCATACTTAGCTGTTTCCACAAATTCTCCCGTTGAAAAATGACGAATATATGTCGGATATCTTTGATAGATAAATAATGACAAAATTGATTGGAAACGTTATTTATACGTGAAACTTTTTTTTTTCTTTTCTATGCGTCGAGAAGACGAGAACTTCAATAACGTTTTGCAGATCTGAGATATGGTTTTCTTTATAAAAATTAGTGTAAATTAGCATCAGATATACAGTCGTCTATTATTAATCAAAGCCGAAACTAGAGGTTAAAACCGTTTGCTACCCCTCGCTCGCGGATAAGCACGCAGCCATGCACCTTGGCATACCGGGAAGCTAGCTCATTGCTCACCTCGAATCAAACACATGGACAAACGCTAAGGAATCTAATTAAGTGTGCCCTAACAAAGTAACTTAGTTTGCTGTTGAAACTGAATATTCAACTGCACCATAGTTTTCCCCCGAGTCCTACTTAACTAAAGTACTAAACCAATTTGTGCTGGTTAATTTTTTTTTTTTTTTTGCTAAACTGTAAATATCATTGAAGAATGAAAGATAGAGTTTACAAAAAGCAAACCTAGAGACAGTGCTGGTTAATTTATCCCAAATTTAATTTGAAATAAACCGTAATATGTATGCATGAAGAAATCCCGTGTTGGCAACGAGATAAAAGAAATACGTGCTACATAGGAACGGTACATGCATCGTGATCGATGCACATAAAAACTAATTCGTTTGAGCCATCCGTTGAGATTTCTACGAGGAAGTCCAAGAGTTCTAATCAAACTCAGATAGTAGATGTTGGGTCACGCTACATTACCTAGAAAACCTCACAATATATATGGTGCGATAAAATTCTATATTTTGAGAGGACTGATAGTCAATTAGTCATCATGGATATGAAAAGGATTGAAATGATCCAACTTTAACCTAACATGCATGGCATAGCTCACATGCTGACATGCATGATGGTATATGTGACGAGTGACGAGTGACGACCGAACAAAATTTGTATATGGCATGCTATCTATAGAAATTATTCACATATTGTTTATACCATTATGCAATTTTTCTTATCCTCGTATAAAAGCTATTACGTATTTAATCAGTATACCCATTGGATTTGGATGATATTGTTATGTATTAATGTCACATGGCGTGTGCGAATGATGTGGACATAGCAACTAAATTAAGCGAAGCTAGTGTAAATGGACAGTTGCTTTGGCATCTAAAAAATCCATTACTATTTAGAAACCTATGTTTTTGGGACGAAGCCAACCAATATGGTTCCTAGGCAAATGGGTATTTGATGCCTCAATATGTATCGAGGAAAACGCAAATTATTATTGTACAATGTAGCACGACAAAAAGAAGAAGAAGAAAAAAAAAACGACGTATGGACCAAACGTCCAATTAAAACATTCAATTTTATTTTCGTTCTAATGTATAAATGTTTTCGATATTACAAATTGTAACATTGTAAAATGAAGCTAAAACCCCCCGAGAATATTGGGCATGCCATCGTAGATGTTTGGACCACATCCCAATTGGCAATTGGTTAGTAAATACTACACAGTTCGTCCTATAATATTAATTCGTACGGTAGGGTCCGTGGAAATTGGTAGGGTTTGACTGTACGCTCCAACCTCTTATCTATGAAACTTAAGATTACATATTACTGTTTGTTTTCAAACTTAATTTTAAAGATAGAATTTCGATTTTAGTTTCACTGTAGCCTTTCTTTTAGTCATAGATAATGTCACCAATGCAGATAACATTCATGCTATTTTTTTGTATTATAGATAGTTAGAATCTTAGAACATTTCTATCGTGTAGTCTCTGAAATAGAGTATCTATAATAGATTCAATTAACATAAAAACATAATTTAGTTATTTAATTAAATCAAAATACTTTCATAAATTTAAACCAATTATAAGATGATAAATGAGAAGGAGAATAATTGAAAGTATCTGAGAATTTCTTAAACGATATACTTTTAATTATTTCTCTCTAACTTTTTGTTTTTTCATTTTTTTTTTTTTTTTTTGAGATATTCTCTCAGATACAGCGATAGAAGTGATCTTAAAGTAGCATTGGAACTTTGATTTTTAATTTTTTTAATTGGATCAAACAAACAAATATTGTTCACATTAATCAAATATCTAGATTTCAAAACGAGCAACACTAAATAATGACTAAAATCTTAGCTTATTTGACACAAATGTTCTTTACAATGTATTGTGTGGTATTGGCTCATGCCACTCATCATCTTCATCTCTTTTGGTCGCTTAGCTCTTTGGTTACGTAAATATCAGGCTAGTTAACATGAGTTTTTTTCTTTAATATAAAAAGCCCAATAAGTATTTTGCTCCTTTAAAGAAAAACCCAACAACGTCTTTTTTACTACATTTGTTTTTCTCTCTCTCAAACCTGACTTTCAAAAGAAACACATGAACATTGAAATCTATAAGAATAACATAACAAAGTACCCAAAAACTTTTTTTCTCATCTTTTAAAACCCCTCTAATTTAACAATAATTTCTCCAAAATATTTTCCAAAAAAGACAACATAAAAATATAACTCGTTTTATCTCTTCTATTTCTAGACACCTAAATCGTATAAACCGACCCATAAATTTCATTTAAGGTTAAGAATAATTATTCAAAAAATATACTACAAAATCTATTTTAATGTCTATATGAATTTTTTTTTGCAAATTTCTAAAAGTTTGTTTTTTTTTCAAAAGAAAACATATCAATGTTAAAATTTAAAAGGTACCCAAAATCGTTTTTTCTCAAATTTCTAAAATTTCTAACTTAACATGCAATGATTTTTCAAAAAGATTTGTTTTATATATAAAACACGGAGAGAACTATACATGTTAGAAAATTTTGAAAGATCCAATTAGAAAATTAAAAAGAGATCAAATCACAAAGACTCCAAAAGATCTACTATAAAACCTATTTCAATGTGTGTGTGAGCATGTGCTTACCTCTTATTAATAAAGACATTTTACTAAAACCACTAAATAATTTAGAAATTTAAGGCTCCTATTTTTAAAATATAAAAATTGGTATACTAGTTAAAATTATTTAAATTTTTTTCTTTCTTATCAACCAAATTATTTAAATATTAATGAAATTTTTGCCTTTCTTTTATCAGTTTTCTTATTTTTTCTGTAGAAATTATAAAAATTTTCAAAACTGAAATTGGTAAAATCTTATGTATGATGTATATCACAGAAGAGATTAAATAGTTTTTCTATCATATTTATAGAGAAATAATTGATTATAAATATTTCTATAAAGAGTTCATAAATAAAAACATGAAAAATCATGTTCTATATAGATATTTTTCCTAATTTTAGAAACTTTATATATCATTTTATATTATTTTGTTATTAATCAATTATTTTTATAATCAATTTTGTCAACTTATACATATTTAGATTAGGACATGTTTGATAATAAAATTTTCTTATAAATATTACATATTAGGACCATTTTTACATTTTATGTAGATTTAATTTATTATATTATTATATTTTGAAAACAGTATCATTAATATATAATATTTTATTAATATCTATAGTGATTTTTGTTTCTTTTGAAATTTTATTTTTCAGTTAAGATAATAGAAAATTTGTTGTTATGTTACTTTTTTACATATATATTTTATTATTAATCAAATAAATTGATAATTTTATTATAAATACAAATACTTTATTAAGATATATGCAGAACATTTTGTTTAGAATTGAAATTTTTAACCTTTGCAAAACAAGATTCACAATATTACTGGCCCTGTTCGTTAGAGAAATGCAGCGTTAGATAGATGCGATAAAAAATTAATAAAGAACACGTCAGCAAACGATCAAAGTTGGGAATTTGAAGATAAATAATTCTGTCGTCGGCGATCAAAAATCCAGGTATAATAGCCGCTACTTTTTTTGGCGACAGTTAAAGATAATTAAAAGATCATCAGCAACAGTCCCCGACGACCGTTATTTAACAAAACAACCTCAAATTTTCTCGCTCCTATTTGTTAATTTTTGATTTCCACCGCTGCCGCTGCTTTAGAGAAACGAACAGGGCCTTGTTCATTTTTTTCCACTTGTTTCTTTTTAATAAGACAAATTCCTAAAAAGCTGCAGTTTTAGTAGACAAAGGAAAAGGGAAGCAACTACATTCTTATATCTTCCTCTACTGAAACTACAGTCTTTTGAGAGCTTTTTTAAATAAAACGTACTGGTATTGAAAACTAGTATTTGTTGAATTTTTATGGGGAAAACTACCAAGAAAATCCCAAACTTTTTCATTTAAGCCATTTTAAAC
>OVBI01003189.1:0-13982 GCA_900406495.1 Sisymbrium altissimum
TTGATTAAATAATTACTTTAACATAATCTTTGTAATTAGGAAATAATAAATCTTAGAAGATAATGTAAGATTACGTTTGGTTTAATCCTATTAAGATTAGAACAAAATTTGTTGCCAAACAAAAGTAATGGCATAGTATGTAAATAACAGATTTTTTTCAAGTATTTTTATAAATGTACTTTGCNCAATTAATTAAATTCAGAAACTCATAAAAATTTATTAGTCTATTGGTTAGATATCTAAGTGGTATCTAAACATTACAACATTAAATTTCTATCATTTGTTGTATAATTTAATTTAATTAGAGGAGAAAACATGGCCTTGGATCATAAAGAGATTACAGCAGATGATGAATATGATAAAGTGGGATGACTAGGATATGAACATTCTCTTCGAATGCTGGTTCACAAGCTGGAGTTTTGGCTATACTACATAGCTGTGGTGGAATGTTTTGTCTTGTCGACGACAATAATTTAGGACATATCGTTAAGTCTCTGAGACAAAGCAGCTCAAATGCAAAATCCTTAGTTACATTTCTCTTCATTCTAACCTGAAAATGCAGTGTTAAAGTCTTGGTTACACTTCTCTAATAGTATAGATGAAATTTCAAAAATCCATAGTAGAACAACATGCACGTCAATGAAACACAGTGTTAAAGTCTCAATGATATATAAAGACTAATCAAATATGTGCATTGATCCTTTGTTCCAAGCGTAAAGCAAGAGATCAATCAAGTGTTAAATAAGAAAACAACTAACCTGCATCGTGAACCACAACAAATTTACTTAACTTGAACAGCTAAATGACAAGTCACGGCCATTTTCAAATACAAATATACGAAAGAGGCTCAATAACGATTAAGGATGAGTTCATCCACACATTTACAACTACCTAAAAGGCTACCAATACAGTCAGATAAAATAATAAATCATTAACAAAACCTCTAAAGATTTCAATGACTATCTACACAAAACCAGCACTAAATCCGATTACCAAAACCACAAAAATCTCAAGGCACAGTCACATTCACCTCATATAGAGAAAACAAAACAAAAAAAAAAATATCTAAAGAAATTCAATTTTAATTCAGCTCCAAAAGAATCTCTTTTTTTCCTGCATTCTCATCTCTTGCAATCTCTCACAGGTACAAGTGATAATAAAATTCACTTCCTTAATCTAACATTTCAACGGAGCATATATAAAAACAAAACAAGAAAAGCTCATCAATAACTAAACTTCTGACCTTTGATGTGTTGTTCACGATGAGCAATAGCTTCATCATCATCCACACCAGTCTTAACAGTGACAACATGGACAGGTCCGATTCATCAGTTGAGTTGCAGAGTTTTGGGTTTGCTTGACCGGTTTTCTTTCACTGATTTCAGAAATTCGATCTCAGAGAAAGACATTAGATGGAATTGGCAATTGACGAAAGGAAAGGGAAACTGGACGACGAAGCAAAAAAATAAAGAAAAATATTAGACTAATCAAAAAAATTTAAAACCAATAAAAAACAAACACGTAGGAATTCTCAAAGGTATCTGAAAGTCTCTCGTGGAAGAAGTGGTTCTGACACAATGGTAATAAAAACCTATTTTATGATTTATTTTTATTTATTTTAAAAAGTAGATACCCTTCCTCATCTCCTCAATGGAGATGGTCTTATATAACTTCCAGAATTAACATCTTCGACTTTTTGTAGATGTTGGATACGATTTGGGTACCGTCACCGGTCTGGAGGTCTCTCCGAACCCAGTCGGACCTAGTGACGAGAGGGTTGCAATATCACTATCCTTTACAACAAGTAGTACAAGTACGATCTCAAGTTTCAAATATGTCCTGTTTTTTTTTTTGTTTCGAATATTTTTCCTTAGTAAAATCTTATATATGTATCCAGTTAAAAGCATCAGCCCTACGGGAACTCTAGACGTGTCCATTATATTCGAAAATATGAATTTTCTTATAACCAGCTCCCTCTTCTGCACTGCTGCTGCTGGTGAATGCACACTTGAACCTAGCAAGAGCTATGATATAAATGTTTCCCTAATTCGTCCTTCAATCTTTCAGGTAATGATTCTTACAATTTTGGCAAAGAAAAAAACCCCAATAATATAAGTGGTTTGTATTAATGTCGTTATTAGTAGAATGCATGTTGTGATAAAAAAAAAACACCATATTAAACTTATCTATCTGTTCTAGTTTCGGTTTCAGTTTGAAAACTATATATTTTCTAACCAAAAAGAAGCTCACTATTAGTGTCAAATTGTCAATCTTGGTGAACTATCTTTGGTATCATACTATCACTATGTAAAATTTATCTTTTATTAAAGTACTGATTTTTCTTTTATGTAAATACTTTTTTGATATAATATTTTTTTGATATAATATTTAATTGATATAAATTTCAACTCTGGTGTCAAATTTTCAATCTTTTTTTTAAGCGGTGCAAATTAATATTGCTTACTGTCTTACTTGACTAATGTAAAACAAATTAGCTTAGACATCAATCAAAAAATTTGAATAACTTTTAACTAGCTATAACAACTTTTTTTTGTAGAATCCCAAGTATGTCTTAAGTGTGAATGATAGACTTGGAGACATTGGAGAGCCAGAAAAACTGTGTGTCCTATTCGATTTGCCTACTTCATGAGCTCATTAGCTCCCTCATTGATTTTCCGCTCTATCATCAGTATCGGCCCAAAGTATTGATCGTATGCTCCATGCAAGATATAGAAAAGTTGTGCCATTTTCATATGTTTTTTTTACTGTTAATGTTAATTGTTTTCTTCTAAAACTATTTTAAAAAATGTGAATTCGAAAGAGTTGGTGTCCTTTGCCTATGTTCTGGACCAAACCTCCTATCTGCATTTTTCCCTTTGTATGTCTTGTTCTAAGAAAATAAAAGGAAACCTGAACCGTTCTATTTGTTGCAATCTTGGCTTAACCCCAATGTTATTGGTTTTCTGTGTTGAACCCAAGCTGATTTACTACGAAGTCTGACTAGTCTTGTTTTGGCTCACCCAATCTAAAATAACTCTACTTAATTTAGTTATAGCTTTCCTGCTAATGCCACTGGTGCGGATATATCTCTATAAATAAGGGAATGCAAGCGTTAAGATATTCAAGTAGGCTTATTATCTAGTTGATTCCATTCAAATTTTGATTTATATTTAGCTAAGTTTCGCACTTGTTTTTTAGTTCTCAATATTATTCTTGATAAAATTTGGTGTCAACAGTTAAGACAATCACTGCAGCATATGGATGTCTATATAAAATCTGTCTTATTCTGAGAGAGGACATCTTCCAATTAGTAAAAAGTGGATCCCCCATGTCACTATTTCGTCCCTTCTAAACTTTTGATATAGGATTTTGACATGCCTCCTTGAGATATAAGTTTTTCTATCCTATTTTGAACCGATACTTGGACCACTCCTGGGTTAAAGATAACAAATGGGATATGAGACATGATATGCTTTTTGACTCAGAATTAGTTGTGTATGAGTGGATTAGTCCATGTCTAATACATATCATCAATATTCATGCCAGCTGCCGGTCTTTTAATGCCAATATCTATTACAAAATCTTTAGGAAAAGCACCTTCACTTATTTTTAAGAAGTCCAACAATATGAATATAGTAATTTAGTTTCCATGGCTACTATTTGAATACAAATAAAAGCAATTTACACTATACTTTGAACTCAACAGATATTCAAATTGTTTATACTTTATAAGGAATACATACTATACTAAAATTCCCCTCTGATGATTAGGTCAATGAAACTTCTTTATTGCAATTAATATAGATACAGAAGGAAATACAATATTCCTCCTCACCAACCACCATTTTTATAGATATAAACTTTGCTGAATTCCATTGCAAATTCACAATCATTTTCCATTTACTCATATTTACGGCTTTGAAAGATCAAGATGGAGAAGGTGCAAGCCAGAAACAAACAGCATGTTACCTTCTCAAGACGGAGATCGGGATTGTTCAAGAAGGCGAGTGAGCTAGCCATGGATTTCAACGCTGAGGTGGGTATTGTCATATATTCCCCAGGAGACAAGCCTTACTCCTTCGCGAAACCGAGTCTCGATGTGATTTCAGAGAGGTTCAAGAACGAAAATGAAGAGTCGGACAACATTGGTGAAGCCCCTGTCAATGAATTAGAGAAGCTACGTAAACATCTCAACTCGCTCACCGAAAAAATTGAGGCGGAGAAAAACCGAGGCAAAGAGTTTCAGAAGCGGCTTGAATCTGCAGGAGAAAAGAGGTTCGAGAGGAGCTTGGAGGAGCTTAGGCACGAAGAGCTCAAGGAAAACGAAGCTAAGCTAGAGAAAATGCATGGCATGATCCAGTGCAACATTGATCGCATGCAGGCTTCTACTTCTCTCATGTGTCTCTCCAAAGACACGGGTTATAGAGGCAAATAAAGAGATCACTAGACTAACTTGGAAGTAGCAATTTTACAACATATGGAGTTAATAATAAATCTGATGGTTCGAGATCTAGTGTTTGTAATTTTGTCTTGATATATTGGTTGTTATTTGATTTTATAATAAAGTTTTTTTCTTCGTTAGTTGACGAACCAGATCTTGGCTTTGAGTTTGGACTATGCATTTTTTTACTTTTTGAAAGCTATAAACAGAGTCTAGAGTTATAAGTCTTCTTGATAGATATGTGAATCACTCAACTCATTTGAATGAGTTTAAAAGCTTAAATGAGTGTTCTCTTTCATTCTCCTCGTCTTTTATTCCGCACTCGAAGATTGATTATTTGGATGGTAATGCTAGACTTCGTTCTTGTGATTTTTTTTTCTAAGTTTTATAACTCTAGTTTAGATCTTTAACCACTTATTTGATTGAAGTTTTATTGTTGGCATAATCAAAATGACTAGAAATATATTTTGTAGCAGTTAAAGTCATTCTACTTTGATTTTCCTTCAATCGGGCTTTAAAGTTTATATGTTGGTTTCAATCAAAACTCACAGCCATAAGCCCATAACTTCTCTATTTTTTTTTTTTGGTATTTGACTTCAGGAAATAACCTAGTTAGTGAATATGTGATGAAAATATGACTGGGTTGATTATAAATTTCTAATAATCGGTGTAAATATGTACATCGATTGCAGAAAATGATGGTTTAATGTGTAGTTTACTACAAACGAGATTAATAATTAATTATTTATGATGATTACCATACTCGAGAGTAATATACACTACAATTTTCTAATCTAGATATAAATTTCCGACCTAAAAGGACCAATATCTAACATGATATATGAAACTATATGGTTAACAAAGGTCAGGTCTAAAAGCAATAGATTATCCGCTAGATCCATAAATCACTAGAGAGCCGAGATATGTTATTCTTTGATCACTAGATGAATCAAGTGATTGACCTTCAAATTGGGATGAAGTAATCTTCCTGACCACGTTTTGGGTGGTGTGTGTAATCAGGGTTTCCAAGGATCATTCAATACCGATATATCAAACCTGAATCTAATCAATCCTTCACGGATGTCATTGGCTAGAAGGTCCCTAGCCAAAAGGATATTACTCAATTCGAAGGATGGAGAATACGGGTTTCAACCAAGTTGGGTTGGTCCAGTGGTGAAAGGAGTGCTAGTAGCCTCCCGTCACCCGAGTTCAATTCCGCTTGGCCACCGGGGCATTCACATGGGCTCTCCGGCCCCTTCAGACCACCAGTACCAGGGGGGCCCTTAAGTGGAGGATTAAAAAACCCAGGTCCGGTTTCGGCCAGTGGGCTAGTCGGCCCGCACTTAGTGGACCGGATACTGAAGTAAATTAAAAAAAAAAAAANAAAAGAATACGGGTTTCCATGGGTTTGAACATCATTTGCGTATCTACTTTTATAACCCTTGCCACAAAGAGTTCAAAATTTGAAAAATTCACCCAAGTTTTTAGGTAAAACATGTTTAACTCTAAATTCTTTTTTTTCTTATTTATATTATGTGCACTTTAATAATATAAATAGTCAAATCTTTTTTTATAAACCTTTACACATGCACCAATTTTAAAAAAAAATCAGGATGCTATATTTCTAAAGAGCCAGGCAAATAAATACTTGTTAAAATTAGTAGCTTCAAACTGCCTATCTAATGTAGTGACATGTTTCTAACTTCATTAGTCATTATTTTGAAGTTAACTAGCGTCATAGCAAAATTCCGGTGGATTCAATGGATTTTACCTAAAGTTATTTAGGGTTTATTTTACATAGTTATTTAGGTTTTTAAAGAGGAATCTTACCATTTAATAAATTTTAAGTAGAGTAAAGAGGAGTTTTATAAAGTATAAATACTCATTTTGTATACTACCATTTAATGATATATTAACAATAGAAAGAATGAAAGAATGAGCTATCTACTAATAATTTTTTTGAAAAACATCATAAAGTAGAAACTTAAGGAAATGCACATTCATGTTGCCATGTTGGATACATCTCGAACCAGCGCTGCAATAATCCTTCAAAGGTGTGTGGCACCGAGTAGTGAAGTGAGAGAATCCAATTACGAATAGTACTGTCAATGTTACGGCGTAGCGTTGGAACAGTGGCACTAGGTCCATTGAGTCTCTCCTAGCATTCCGTTTTGTAGGACTAACCGTAGGAGAATGATCCATGTTGTTGTGACCAGAATTCATCAAGTCTGCCAGCGTATATGCCCAATCTGGGGTAATTGATGATTCCAACATATTGCTTCTCAACTGAAGACGAAACTGTAAATATATTTAATGAATTCGTGAAAAGATGGTTCCTACTTTCGTATTCTCACTGCAAAACACACAACTTTATAATAATCCCAACCTCTTCATACGCTCACCTGTGGACAGTTTATCTATGATGGTTAGCCAGACAATAAACGACTAGCAAGGGATGTCTTGAGAAAATCAAATAAGTCAGACTCCAATACATCCTGTCCTTCGTGAAACATTGTGTGAATTTTTGCTTCCGAAAACCATAAATTAAATTACAATTCATGTAACTGGAGATAATCGGCTGAACGTTTTGACATACTTTCTAAAAGTTTCAGATGTGGTTTTTACTTTATAAGTTATGTAAATAGATAAAATTAAAATGACTAGTTTTTCTGTCATTTGTATGGTCTTATTCCTCAATAATTCTTAATTCTTTTTTTTTTTTATTAACTGGAAAGATATATAAGCCAAAACCCAACTACTCTCTAGGGGGACAATATCAACCACTAACCTAATTCCGAATTTTATAATCAGACTTAATCTCATCTTCGTTTGGCTAAATAGGAAAATGTTTAGATAATTTAACGTTTGAAGATAATCGATCCTTTCTTTAAACTAACATGACAATTCCTTTTCAAGCGGAAATCACTAGAGCACCACCAACTTTAAGGGGATTCATATTTTGTTGTAAATTTGAAAATGAAGGATCATTATGAACATAGAGAAACAAAAACATGATCTTGAAAAACAGTGGAAATAAAACGGCAAACTAAATATGTTGAGGGCTAAGACGTTTCTTCACATTTACTCTTGCACATTCAACAATCAAGCTGAAAATAAATTTAAAACTCTTATAATTTAAGTGCCGCTGTCATGAAGCTAATTAGCATATTTTTGTAGTTTACTTGTTGAAGATACAAGAGCTAATTAGCATTTGTTTGTCGTGTGCATGCGTGTGGTCTTATTCCTCAATGGGTTCTTCGAATTAATTATTGTACTCATAAATAATTATTAACCTAAATTATAAAAGGTACAAAATGAACTATTAAGCATAAAAGGGACTAATTTTATTCTTAGAAATTAAAGAAAATGATAGATAATATCACTATGAACATTATATAAAACGGAAAATTATCATAACAAAATGGGAAAAAGAAAGCAGGAAACCAAAGATGGGGAGAAATTGTTTATTCATATCAACTCTTGTATCTTCCACAATCAAACTATAAACTAACTTTAAAAATATTTCTTTTAGAAAAACCGAGTAAGAACAACATGAAGCAATATTGTCCCATCCATTATTAGAAATTGATCTCACGTCTCTCGGCGAAGAACTTCCCAGTGATAGCTTGATCAGGAAGCAATGCAAGCCAGACTCCAGTGTCAGCTCCATCTTCTGCTGAGATGTTCCCCGCATAACCCGTCATCGCGGTTTTTACCCAACCGGGACAAAAGCAGTTTGCATATATCTTCTCTCCTTCTGGTCTCTCAGATAGTTCTTTTGCTAGTACTCTCGTGTATGCGTTTACAGCCATTTTCGAGACAGAATAGTCTGTGAAAGAATGTGGCCAACCTCCAGATTCCCAAGTTCCTTCTTCCACTTGCTTCAGAAACTCCGACACTGTTTTGTCAACGATCTCCTCTGTCAGAGAGTCTACATCGATAAGTTTCGCTCTCACGGCTTCGTTCTCAAGTTTCTGTTGAAGTTAACAATCGAGTAAGAATCTGTTCTTTTGCTACATATAGTGTTAGAAGACAAAAAGAACGAAGAGAAGTGAAAGAGGGTATGTTAAATATATGTACACTGTGTCGTCCTTTTAATCTACCGAGCCTTGAGGTGACATTGACAATACGAGCACCTGAAGAAGCATGTCTCATCAAAGGAATCATGGCGTTGATTATATTCTTGGTGCCATAGTAGTTTGTAGATATAACCATATGAGAGAACTCAACAGAGTTATCTGTTCCAACATTGTAGTTTACACCTGCATTGTTTATCTACCAAGAAGAGAAAGTTTTCATGATTCACATCATCAAGTGTTTTAATGCCTAAACCAAGTAAAAAATACACAAAACGGACAAAACTTACTAAAACATCAATAAATCCGTATTTTTCCTTGATCCATTTGCAAAAGTCTTGAATTGAGGAAGGGTCCAAGATATCAAGGCGGTGGAAATCAACGTTGAATCCACCTTCTTGCAAGACTTTTGCGGCTTCGACGCCTACATTCTCGTCTCTTGATGTTAGAATAACAGTTAATCCATGTCCAGCTAATTGTCTCACCATCTCAAACCCTATCCCTCTATTCGCACCTGTTACCACCGCCACAGTTTCAGAGGTCCACCACCTAATAACAATTCCCCCCAATTAAAACAGGAAAAAAGACCGATTTAGTTACAACAAAGATCAAATGAATCAAATAAACAGAAAATGTAACTCTTGAAAGATAGAGGGGATACAAGCTTTATTAAAAAGAAAAACTAATGAGATATGAAACAAGTAATAATGACGTGCGATTAAAGATCAAAACATAAAATGTGACATCAAACAAATCATATATACACAAGTCATTAATTAGAAAGGAAGATGAAGAAACCTCTGGTGATCGGAGTAAGGAATAGTACGAAGGAGAGAGATCTCTTGGAGTCTCTTGTCTCGTTTCTCTTTAGATTTGTCTTTGCTTCCCACCATCTTCTTCTTGTTCTTGTTCTTCTTCCTTTTCTCTCTCTATTTTAAGATTCTAAAGTATCGTTTCTTCTTCGAAATCCCGATGTGAATTTGCAGGACAGAACTTCGTCGACGTCGTTGTCATCTCCCTCTCTCTCTCGCAGATTCTTTTCATCCTTTTTGTTGGTCAAAAGGTCAAATCTCCCCAATTTTAGCGTGAATTTTCTGTGGCCAAGTTTATATGTAATCTATTTTTAGCGCCAAGTTTCTGTTTTCTTGGAACAGAATTAGCCTTGGAGTTGGTTTCAATTACGTACCGAAAAAATTGTGCGTTTTGGTTTAATTTCTGCTTATGCGACACAAACCTAATAAAACCTAAGCGGTTTATTATGATATTTTTATTTTTGTAACAAATTATTATGATATTTTTATTTTTGTAACAAAATTTTGAAAGATTACTACTATGATTTGTTTATGTAGCTCTAAACCAATATATATTTAGTTTTTTTTTTAATTTCATTTTTTTTTCAAAACATCATTTATCAATAAACAGATTTTACGAAAATAATTTTACAAATCTAAAACGAAAAACCGATCCAATTTGAAACCAAATAGAACCAAAAACTAATTATATTTTCATTTGAAGGAATATATATACCACATAATAAATGTAAAAATGAATAATGGTATTTATCTATATTAGATATACCAAAAATATTTTTAACAAAATATATAACATTTTAAAATTATTTAAAATAATTTTCTATTTATATGAATACGTATAATTGATAAAAAAAATTATAAATAATTAAAAGATAATATTGCCGCTAAAAAAAAATAAAAAAGAATATTAATCCATAATTTTAATTTAGTTAGTTTGTAAATATTCATTTCTGAAGAATCATATAGTATATAAGTGTAACAAGGCTAAAGTGATGAAAGCTAGATATTATAGAGACGGGTCTATTCTGGAAGCCAAAGCTCCTTCCCAAAAATCCTATGGATGGATTTCTATTTTACTAGGTCTGGATTTGCTTAAGAGTGGTCTGCAACATATACTTGGCGATGGTTCTGCAACTCTCATATATAAGGACAACTGGATACCTTCTCGGAGTCCAAGACCGGCGGTCTGTCTTAACCATCAGTTGGACGGTCCTGTTAGTTCATTAATATCGATTACTAACAATTTCAAATCATGGGACTCTGAAAAACTTGAAAATATGCTAACACCGGAAGATGTGATGCTGGTAAAACAAATTTATCTCCCTCAAAGTAAATTAAAAGACACAGTGGTCTGGGGTCATGATTTGTCTGGGGAATACACGGTGAAATCAGGGTATCGTTTAGTTTTCACTCAGAATCAGAACCATCACTTCACTCATATGCCACCTGCACCAGGAGATCTAACACTCAAATCAGAGCTTGGGAAATTAAATATACTTCCTAAGATCAAACATTTTCTGTGGCGCCTGTCTTCGAAAGCTCTTGCTACATCTACCAGACTTGCTACTCGTGGGGTTGTTTTGGATCCGACATGTCAGCTTTGTGGTTGTGCTTCTGAGTCAATTGATCATTTGTTCTTCTCATGCCCAGTTTCTACTATGTTATGGCGTATGGCTCCAATACCATGGAGTCCATTACAAAACTCTACCTCTGATGAACAACTTCTCAGTCTGTTATATGTTTATCATTGTACTCATCTCTCGCACTTTCAACGTCTTTTTCATTTCTGGTTATTGTGGCGTATTTGGAAGGCCCATTGTAATCTGCTATTCCGCTCTCAAAATATCATCCAGACAGAGTTATCCAACAAACAACTGCTGATGTGTCAGAATGGATTGAAGGTCTTTCAAGAATAGATAGAGGCGAGGACCACGTCTCACGACATGGAAATAATCCAAGGAACTGTACAAATACGACCCGAATCTTTAAACGATGGCAAAGGCCTCCTTCTGGTTTTTTAAAATGTAACGTGGATGCTGCTTTTAATATCTCAACACATGACACAAGTAGTGGGTAGGTTGTGCGTAACTCTCAAGGTGTTATGGCCTGTTGGGGATCAACTTTTCTTGGATAATCGACATCTATAGCTGAGGCTGAAGCCAAATGTCTCTTAGTTGCTGTCCAACATTGTTGGAGTGTGGGCTTTCAGAATGTGTGTTTCGAAAGTGACAGTAAAGTGTTGTGTATCATTTACTGGACCGCTCCTTCTCTGCAAATCTCCAACACATCTCATCTAATATCCGTCACTGGGTGTCTTGTTTAGCTGCAACAGATTTCTGCTTCATAAACCGTCGTTTCAACAAACCAGCTCATGAAATTGCAAAACTAGGATCTATTACGTGTCCTTTCTCTTCATCCTTTTTATATCCTCCAAGTTCAAATATTTCACAGATGTTGTATCAAGATTATGTAAACGTTTCTTAAATCAATATAATTCATTAGCCGAAAAAAAAATATAAGTGTAACAAGGCCAGGAGAATTTTTTCGTCACGGCGGCTTTTGACCTTAATCAGATTGCTTGTTTTACGATAGACCCTACCTTGGCTGATCATACCCACGGCCTCCATATAAGATCCGACCCGAAACGGATCCTTGTCTGAAACTTGTTTTTGAGATTCGCATTCCTCTGTTCCATTTAACAACGTTTTATCCTCTTCTTCCCTTCCCTCTTGTCTCCACCAACTCTCCCTAACTTCTCCAGGTACTATTATTCCCTCTTCGAAGTGTGGTTAGTCTTGCTCTGTCTCTATATGGTCTTTTATCACGTGGGATCTGAACTTTTATTAGTTGCGGTATTCACAAGTCTTTCCCAATTTGAGCATGTCTCTATATGGTCTTGCGTTGGTTCTCTGGTCTCTTGTCTTTGTGGGGAACTTTAGGTGTTTGGCACTGAGTAATGTTTGATCCTCATTGCTGCTGCAGCTTTTGTCTTTTGACTTCTTGCGGTTTTGTCTGGGAATAAGATGCAAGTTTGCGGGGACCTCATCAATTCTGATAAATTAAAGAACCGTCCTTAGGATTCTCAGGGGTCTCATCATCATAAATTTCGATTCTTTTTTCTTCAGTTTTGTCGATTTTCTCTGTTTCTTACGATTCTATGTTTGAAGTGAAATCTCTGAACATCTCTTTCAGATTCTGTGGGTTGATTCTTATGGTGTAAGAGTTTATAAATTTGTATGCTTAAGCTTGTGGTCTCATTCACTTCCTTTTTCTATGAGTTTAAAATTGTCTCGTTAAGTTTACCTCATTAAGACTTTAACGGTGTTATGCTCAATGTCTATGTTCTAATCTGATTTCGTCTTCTGTTATCAGCTTTGTTATGTATGTCTTCGTTTCTCTATTTATAGACTCTCTTTGGTTGTGTCCCTTGTCTTTCTCTATTGACTTCGTGTGTTTGCTGTTTGTTGCACATTAGTCACATTACACTTGTGTATATAGACTACTACTATTATGTCTCCAAGTTACGTAGTATATAACAAAGTCTTCAGGCCAAACAAAAAAAGAGTTAGTTATATGGTCAGGATAGAGCCACGACAAGTGTAGGCCCATTAAGAGTCCATAAGTACAACTTTTGTTTGTTGTCTCCCTTCATTACAAAACTGAACTTTGCCTTTCCTCGTGACAAGAGAGAGAGAGAAAATGGCCAGCCGAAAAGCTCTCATTAACATCCACCGGATCATCCGCTCCACCGCTGTGGTTCGCCGGAGCTCCTTAACTCCTGCCGCCATAACCTCTACACATCCTAATTTCCGGTACTTCCACTGTTTATAAAAAAGAAATGATTTTTCTGTTAATTTCTGATTATTTATTATTTGTTTCATTGATGTTTTCTTTAGAAATGGAGTTGATTTTGCACCGAGATTCTTCTGTGGGAACACGTCCAGTGCACAGAACTTTGATATTGACCTCTCTAACGAAGAGAAGAAGAGGGTAACTATCAACAGGTATGGTTTAGTTTTTGGTTTCTTGCGTTTGTTTTGTAATAAATTAGTATTTGTGATTGATTTGTGTGTGTGTGTGAATAGATTGTTGTATAGGAGCAAGCAAAGAGGGTTTCTGGAACTTGATCTGGTTTTAGGAAATTGGGTTGAGGAGAATGTCAATTCCATGGACGAAACCACTGTCAAATCCTTAATTCATGTTCTTGATTTGGTATGTTTCATTATCTCTCTCTTATCAACACATTCTCATTTGGTTATTGTTCATGTATTTCTCATGTGTTCATATCTATCTGCATATTTTGTCTTAGATACAGAGATGAATGTTATAGGAGTTTCTGTGGTTTTATGTATCTTCTTATTACAAGATCTTGTTGTTAGGTTTGTGTATAAACTACGGGTAAATTGTTTGAGTGAATCATAATTTCGAAATAATGTTATTCAGGGGGTCGATTGTGTAATGATTTCTCTTTATACTAATACATGATGTTGAGCACAATGGTTGTATTTCTCCTGAGGGACTTTGGGATTCGCTCGTCAAGGCCGGTTCTATATTCTCTGTTTATTGATTATTACGTTGCTTGGAGGCGTAAAGTGCAATCCGTTTCTTCTTGGGAGTGTAAAGTGCAAGCCTTTTCTTTTTATATCATAGTAA
>OVBI01003190.1:0-13970 GCA_900406495.1 Sisymbrium altissimum
AATATAAGGTTATTTTTTAAAATGGATCCTCAAATAATATATAGGGGATTATCTTTACAATTAAAAAAAAAGATTTGAGGTTATGAAAATGATTAGTTGTCTTAGAGATCTCTGAGTTGCTTGTGTGGGCATGATTTTTTTTATATATATAAAAATATACAATGCAATTGAAAACGAAACAATTTAAATCAGAAGAAAAAAAAATGAAGCATGAAAAACTCAAATAAACCTGTTTCTGGTAGAGTCTAAAACAAACATTGGATCACAAAAAGCCCAAACCACAACCAGAGGCCAACTCAGGACCGAGTAATCGAAGCTGCTCTGCCACATCAAAAGCAATTGGTCGTCGATTGACACCGAAACCGGCAACTAAAAACCTTTTGGAGTAGAGAGGTATCAAACCCCGCTACATCGAAAGAAGAAAACCGCCCAATGATTTAAACTTATACAAAGTGCCGGAGCAGAAAACATATTGTGGGAGTGTGACTAAAAGAAAGAAACTGAAGCAATCAACAATAGCTTTCAAGTGTGTAGAAATAGGGTTAAATATGTTTCAGTTGTGTGGAATTAATTTATTATAGCCTTTGTTATGACGATCACATCATCGATTTCATATGTGATAAAGCGTCAGTTGGAAGGCCAAACATAATAAGATATACACGACACAATTGAATTTATGAACAGAACGGTATTGCAGTATATCAGATCAGTAATATTTCGTTTTTGGAATATGATATACATATGGAGAGATTTATGAGAATGGATTTATAAGTGTACTTTAATGATATGATATACATTCGGAGAGGTTTATGAGAATGGATTTATAAGTGTACTTTAATAATTTAAAAATTAAGACATATCAATTATGTAACTTACAAACTAATAAAAATTCACTATCTTTATTAGTTAAAATGATTTCTTATATTCATAACTAAATTTTCATAACTTTTTTTTAATCTATCATAGTTGTTGGTGTTTCTAATTTTATTTTCACAAAAAAATGTGAAATATTTATAGTGAAAAATATACAGCCGTCTCAAAACTTGATGGACTGTTGCGGTTCAAGCGATGTTAATGCTACTGCATGAGTTTGTCTCAGATTTGAATATTTGGAAACTATGTTTTGATTGCTAAAACATGAGTGTTCACTTGTTTTACCTTCTAAGTTATAAACTGTAACATAAATTTATTTTCTTCTCTTAATTACCAAATTAAATATTTCAAAAAAAAATGTATCGTAAATGAAGAAAAAAGCTGTCACAATCTACGGGATCCAATAATATGATAAACTAACACATTTAAATGTATATATAGCCAGCCTACCTGGATCCTTAACTTAACAAATCTGTATACTTCTTCTTCACATATCCATATATAAAAAAGTTGAGAAAGTGACAGAACCAAAAAGAAAAATCAAGACAGAAAGGACAGAAAGAGAGGGGGAAAAAAAAAATGGAAGAGACAAAATCCAGATTCAGGAGGATCTGTGTCTTCTGCGGAAGCAGTTCCGGCAACAAAACCACTTATCACGACGCTGCTCTCCAACTCGCCCACCAACTGGTATCTAATTTCCACATTTATTTGCATCCTAAACTTTATGCTTTTCAGTCAACTAACTAATTAAGAATTCTATTACGATAACAGATTTCGGTTTTTACTATATTTCGTTGAATACTAAGCCAAACAAAAAAAAAACATCAGAGATATACATGCATTTATATAATATGTGTATACATATACTAATTATACAGCTCATACGTAAAACATAAGTCGATTGTAAATAGTCGTGAATAATATGTGTACGGGAACAAGTATCCTATCATTGTGTAGTTTTATCACTGTGTTAACATTAAAATTCACTTCGTCAGCTAGCAAAACTCCACCGTGCTTTGTGTATTGTTAAGAATATATAATTTATTTTGTATTAATAGTTATTTAGAAAAGAGTATGTTCTAAAAGTTCACAGAATAAATTGTAATTGTTTAGCCATTAATAACACATATAAACATAAACGTAAATGTGAAAGGTGGAGAGAAACATCGATTTGGTGTATGGAGGAGGAAGCGTGGGTCTAATGGGTCTCATATCTCAGGCTGTTCATGATGGTGGCCGTCATGTTCTTGGGTAATCTATCTCTGTCTCTCTCTATAAATTTCGATTATTAAAACTATTAAAAATAAATAGAGGTTTGTATTATCTTATACGATTCAAAGCGACACTACATCATTCCTTTTTTTTGTCTTCCCATGTTCTTGTCCTGCCTTTCAAATGGGTAACATTATCATATATAGCAATTCGACTGCTTCAAGATAAATTCTTCAAATTGATATGATAATAATTTTCTTGGAATATATTTGCAAACAATGCTCTGGTTTCGCTTTTATATATTATCTGTCTTTAGGCAATATCTAAAGCCAAAAGGGGGAAAAGGCAGAGATGTCTTTAGTTCTACTTAAACATACTTAATAAGTTATTAACTATTAATGAACTTTTAATGTTTCAATGAAGTTTGAACCTTAAACCGTAAGAAAATAAAAAAGGATAGGAACCTTTGACCATTGCAAAGTAGATGACTAAGTGAAATTAATTATTTGATAATTGTGATAAATACTGACATTGTATGTTGTATGTCATGCAGAATCATTCCAAAGTCTTTAGCACCAAGAGAGGTATAAACAAATCAATTATACATTTAATTAACGAGCACTGTAAAAGTTTATTTATAATATAATTTCTTTTGTGTCATCCAAATGAGGCTTTACTTCTTCTTTTTTTTTTTGGGCTAACCAATTTACTAAAATATATAAGTGCAATAAAAAATGACATGATGGCTGATAAAATGATGTTTGGTTTATAGATAACCGGTGAATCTATTGGAGAAGTCATAACGGTATCGACAATGCACCAAAGGAAAGCTGAAATGGGTCGCCAAGCGGATGCCTTCATCGCACTTCCTGGTTTGGCTTTTTTTCTTCGTAAAATTTATGTCTTGATAAAAGATCTGTAAATCGAAGAAAAAAAAAGATACTGTAAAGGAGATGTGAATATTATCTAAAATCATGAAAGGTTAATAAATTGTGTGTTGTTGTTGAAAATCATAATATAGGTGGATATGGGACATTTGAAGAGTTGTTGGAAGTCATCACCTGGTCTCAACTTGGGATCCACACTAAACCGGTAATTAATCAAATTTCGTTTAGCTATAGTCTATAGATATAAAACTACAAGTACATACCCTGAGATACGGGCCGGTAAATCCGGTTATCCGACAAAACATAGTTAAAGAAAGTAGAGGTGTTTGTTATGTCCGGAGAAGTATAGATTTTCCTTATGAACACATACACAATATAAGAAAAAGAAAAAAAGAAAAAATCGTATGTGTCATGTGTTGAAAGCGAATCTAAGCATATGGGTTGAAGACCTATAGTCACATGGAATAATGTCTCAACTAGGGTTACAATAAAAGAGTAGCCCAAAATCAAATATCGTACGTAGTAAAATCCCAATGCAAATAAAAATTAACTAACAAAATGCAAAGTTGCAAACATATACACATACACGGAGACACTTTTGCGCATTAATGTATAGGAATGAGAAAACTTTGAATAATATACATTAGAATATTTTAAATATGTAGTCACATAATGTGAGGTTAAAATAAAATGCAGGTGGGACTATTGAATGTGGATGGATTCTACGATTCACTATTGACGTTTATAGATAAGGCAGTGGACGAAGGCTTTGTCTCCTCCACCGCCCGCCGTATCATCGTCTCTGCCCCGACCGCTCCTCAATTGCTCCAACTTCTTGAGGTTTGTTTATTTTTTCCTTTCATTAATTTCCGATCATTCTATTCTTCCATAGATTATAAATGCGTAGATCCCAGAAAAGGATGATTAAATTAGTTGAATTCATGTTTGTGATTGCAGGAGTTTGTTCCAAAACACGACGACTTTGTGTCCAAAATGGTGTGGGACGATATTACGGACGCTCCTACATCTGATGGTGACTCGTCTTAGATTTGTTCATACATAATTGTAGTTTACTGTTTCTTGAATGTCGATTTTTTTCATTGTCCAAGTTTTATTCAAAAGATTGATTCGTGTATTAATGTGCTTATTTATCTTACATCATGTCTGAGCTCTAATTATTTCAAACTAAAGATAATAAATTACGAAATTTTGTAGTTCAAGCTCTTCATTTCCGAATTTTTCTTCTTGCATATACAACTTTAAAAGAAAAAATATTTTAAAAATAAATAAATAGTGATCTACCTTCCATATTGCTTGAGGAGGACTGGAGGACAACCTAGATCACTTTGCAAAGAAATGGGCCAGTGGGCTTGGAAAAGCCCAAAATAAAAAGAAGCAATGTACAGTAATTGGAATAATAAAACCGGTTAAAATTCTGAATTGAACCGGGACGATTGAGAGATATGATGATATCCCCTGGTGTCTTCTCCAAATCCCAATCTTCAAATCACAGTTCGGTTCCGTCTTATCCTCTCATCATTTTCTTACACAGAGAAGAGAAAGAGAGAGAGAGAGAGAATCCATGTAGTAAGAGTGAGATGTCTCTTGAACAATGCAACAAGAAGCTCTCTCTTTCCTCTCCTCCACTTTCCCTTCTCGTCACCACCATTACTTTCCTCGCTTCCACAAGTTTCCCGCACTTTCCTTCAAACCAAACACTTCTTCTTCATCATCATCATCACTCTTCTTCCCTCCTCCGAAATCCCCAGATTGCTCCTCTTTCCCTTCAACCACAGAAACCCTAGAAACAGACATCCACGAGAAGCTCCTTTACCTCGACTCCCTCGGAATCGACTTCCTCGCTCTAATCAACCGCCACCCTCCTCTCCTCTCCGCCGCTCTCTCCACCGTTAAATCCGTCGTCGACTACATGACAACTCCACCAATCAACTTCACCTTACCCGACTTCCGCCGCCTCGTCTCCATGTGTCCTGAGCTTCTCACTTCCCCACTAACCTCCCACACGATCCCAGTCATCACTTTCCTCCTCCGCGAAGTCGGCGTCGACTCCATCTTCGACCTCCGTCAAGCCTTACGCCGTCGTCCTCGTCTTCTCGCTTGCAGCGTCGATCTTCAGCTACGCCCGACGCTCTACTTCCTCCAGAGAATCGGAATTCTTGACCCTCACAGACACACTTACCTCCTTTCTTGCAGCGTCGAGAACAAACTCATCCCACGGATCGATTACTTTCAGAAACTTGGCTTCTCTCGTCGTAGCGCCACGGCAATGTTCAAGAGGTTCCCTCAGCTGTTTAACTACAGTATATCTGAGAATTACGAGCCGAAGCTGGAGTATTTGATGGTGGAGATGGGGAGAGACGTGAGGGAGATTCTTGAGTTTCCTCAGTATTTCTCTTTCAGTTTAGAGAACCGGATTAAACCGAGACATCAGGCTTGTGCGGCCAAAGGGGTGAGATTCCCGTTGCCTGTGATGTTGAAGACGAATGAAGCTGGGTTTCGGGATACATTGGAGGTATGTAGTGATTCTTCTCCGCCATTGAAGACCTCTCGACTTTCTTCTGTACAAAAAGATTCTTGATTTATAGAGTTTTTGCTAGGACAATGGAATACATGGAAACCAAGTGGTGAGAGTCTCTTTTGTTCTTTTTCTTTGTTTTGTGTGGTTTTGTTTAAGTGTCTGGTGAATTGGTGAGGAACTCTTTTATTTTATTAAATTGATGGGGTTTGTTTTGCTTTTTTATTTTAGGTACATTTTGTGTTGAATGAATGATTCTGAAGAACTCGAAAGAATGAAGAAACCGCTCGTCTCTGCCTACATTTTGTGAGAGAGAGATAGAGAGATGATTTCTTGGTAGGAGGAAGAATGTTCATTAACAATGTGGATGGTATAATGAAATGAAATGTCGATTCCATGTTTTTTTTGGTTTTTACTTATTGTCGAGCCCGGGCAGTCATGTGGATGCAAGTGTAGAGATCTGATTTGCACAGAATGTGGTTTTTAAAATTGGAGGCAAGAGGATGAGAATATGTACTGATTTACCGGATAATTGGGTCAAATCTTTGATGATTTAGAACTTTAAATCCTTTAATCTTGCCATTGGTCTTCTCTGGTTTACATGTTTTCTTGTCTTTTTTTGGGGGCATTTGGTTTCTCTTATGATCATTCAGAGAGTATATTCCGAATTTGGGCTTTAACTTTATATCGACTGTATACATTTACCCTGTCGCAAATGTGCTTTAACGTACACGCTCTTGACAACAAACACAAACCCCAAAAGGATACCTAACACTCTCCTATAAGTGGAAATTGCAATAATATCTCAGTCCTTGCACATATCGAGTTGGAAACATTGGATTATGATTTTCTTTTCAAGTAACAAAATAATCAACACCTCTGTACTACGCTTCTGTAGCAGTATCCACTGCCATACACAAACAACCACTAATCAATAATAATATTTCTTTCTTAAAAAAAAAATAACAATTCAAAATCAGTGAGTTGTGTTTTTACATATAATATTAATAAGCCTAACGGAAACAGAAGCACATGTACTATCTATCTATCTCAATCTATTGCAGAAATCTGTTTACCGACTACCTTTGAATAAAACTTTTAGATTCAAATAATCAAAACCAGATTCAAACTGAACTTCTTATTTAGAGATCACCAAAGGAAAAAAAAAAGAAGAAAAATGTGGATTATCCCGTTACAAGGAGGAACAAAAAGAAAATTCAGGTAAAGTAAAGTGGGGTCAATCTGAAACAATAAAAAATAAGAGGGCACAAATAGAAACAAAATTAAAAGTGTTTATTTTTTTGGGCTCTCTCGCTGTAGGCTTCCCTCCACATCTATCCCAACATAAAATTCCCTCCTTCCCTCGTTTTCTGCTCTCTCCTTTTTTCCTCTTCCTCCTCTCTCTCTCTCTCTCTCTCCCTCTCTCTCTCTCTCACTAAAACCCTCGTTTCCCTCTTCTCTCTACTCCAACCGCCGTCCCTAATCTCGCCGCCGGGATCTTCCAATCGGACTCCGTTTTACTACGATCCATGTCCGGCGGCGTACGATCTTCTCCTGGACCTTCTCATAAGCCGCCGCCGCCACCGCACAATCCGCCGTCATCTCCTTCTTCGGCGGCATCTGTGCCTGTGGTCCCACCCATACGTCGACACTTAGCGTTCGCCTCAACAAAACCGCCGTTCCATCCTTCGGATAACTACCATCGATTCACCCCTTCGTACCTCACTAACAACGATAGAAGCCTCGTTAATAATAACTGTGGAATCGTAGATCGGGAAGATGAGGCTGTCGTTCTTAGATCTCCTGTGAGTTTCGCCTCCGTTTTATTGAGTGATTATCGAATCCCTCGATTTTGGATTTTGCCTTAAGAGCGGACATTTGATTTTGGATGATTAATGCGATTTTTGCCACTTTGCCTCTAAATGAACGGTTTATATGTTCATCAGCTTCGGATTATCGTGGGGATTTGTTGAATTTTAACCTCGGTTTAGCTTCACGATGCTACATTTCTGCACAGTTTGTCTTTTGACTGTGCGAATCAAAATTACACGAAAATTGACTCGAATCTTGAAATCAGGCGACCATTTCTCCAATTGCTATGACGTATGACGCTTTCATTGTGCGATTGAGTGTTAAATTGTGTGTGAGTTTGCACTGAATTGCTCAGTAATCAGTGAATTTGCCCAATGTTGCTCTTTATACGACTCATCTAGTCCAATTGCATTGAACGTTCATCAACATTTTCATCTATGTATCGTATATGTAGTCTCTCAAGTCTCATGTTGTTGTTTATCCACAATAGTGTTGATTAGTATCAAAGTAATGTTAGATGAAGCTTGGCATTTTTTATCATGTAGATTTCATTCTTGTGTTAGTTTATGATGTGTGTATATGCTATAAAAGCTTTTGGATTATATCTCTTTGCCTATTTTTGGGGATGGACCGACTTCTTTCCAAGTCAATAACAAGTAGAATTATCTGCAGTCACGGAAGAGAAAGTCGACAATGGATGTGGTTACTGCTCCATCTAATAATAATGGGTTCTCGAGTTCTTCTGGTTTCACGAGCATTCCCAACAGTCCCTGTCAAACTCCTGTTTCAGCAAAAGGAGGCAGGGTCAACATCAAGTCAAAGGCCAAAGGAAACCAGTCAATTCCCCAAACACCCATCTCGAATATTGGTAAGAAGAAAGAAGTTTTTTATCCTTAAGAGTTCTTGACTTTCTTTGCTTGCTCTATGATTAGATACTTGTTTGAATTATCTTTCATGCCTGGAGCAATAAGCAGGTCAAATGAGCTGATTATTTTCCTGATAAATTTGCAGGTTCTCCTGCCACACTAACTCCTTCCGGAAGTTGCCGTTATGACAGTTCTTTAGGTGATTAAACCACTCTCTATATATATATCTCTAACTTTCAATGCATCTTGTAGTGAATATGAAGATGCTGACATAAACCTGTTCAGGTCTCCTTACGAAAAAGTTCGTCAATCTAATTAAACAAGCCAAAGATGGAATGCTGGACCTAAACAAAGCTGCAGAAACATTGGAGGTGCAGAAACGACGTATATATGATATTACAAATGTTTTGGAGGGGATAGATCTCATTGAAAAGCCTCTGAAGAACCGAATACTTTGGAAGTGAGGATTTTATGATATAATATGCTTATGCAGTTCGAAACATGTCTTTCCTCATGTCTGCTTTGTTTGGGATAGTCCTTGAATCACTCAAATACATTCTAAATCACTTGTGGATCAATAAAACTTGACCAGGGGAGTTGATGCTGCGAGGCCTGGCGATGTTGATGCTGACGTATCTGTCGTACAGGTGCGGTGAAGCAGCATGATCTTACTAAAGTCGTTGTGCTCGTAAATCGAGAAATAGCATGCACATTCTGGCTTTGTTTGATTAATGATCTTTTTTCTGGCCTTGCAGGCAGAAATTGAAAACCTTTCCCTCGAGGAGCAAGCGCTAGATAACCAGATCAGGTTTCATAGCATTCATTTTCAGAGTAATGAGATGTTGTGATTCATCTTCTCAACCAATGCTGACGTTTATTGAATATTTTTCAGAGAAACGGAGGAAAGATTAAGAGAACTGAGCGAAAATGAAAAGAATCAGAAGTAATAAATCTCCGTCTATCTATGGTTTTGTAGGCTAGTTTTCTTTCTTTTTTTTGCAGTGAGATGCTGCTATTCTTATGATGGACACTTAACCAATCTTTCCCAATGTGCAGATGGCTTTTTGTAACTGAAGAGGACATCAAGAGTTTGCCGGGTTTCCAGGTCTGTCTTTCCTATTTCATTTAGGAATTTTATCAATTGGATTGTATGTATCATATGTCGATCCCAAGAATTTCTTGTTCACTTATATCTGAACTCTCACTTTGGTGCTCCCGCAGAACCAGACTCTGATAGCCGTCAAAGCTCCTCATGGCACAACTTTGGAAGTCCCGGATCCAGATGAAGTTAGTCTCTTTCAGCAACTTTGGAAGACATCATCTGCTATTCATCATTAGATGCCACAATCTTATGATAATATGTTTCTTATCTACATGATAGGCGGTTGACCACCCTCAGAGGAGATATAGGATCATTCTTAGAAGTACGATGGGACCTATTGACGTATACCTTGTCAGGTATTTATTCCTTCTCGTGTCTTCTACCTTCTTCTTATTTGTGTATGTCAAAGAAAATTTTATATTGACAATAGTAGTCACTCAAAGTTAACTGAATTTAGACAAAATGTCATAACATCATAGAGGTGTACAAAAACAAGGGAAGGCACTTTTCGGCTTACATGTCTTTTACTTTGACATCATGTTCAGTGAATTTGAGGGGAAGTTTGAAGACACAAATGGGCCTGTTGCACCAGCAGCATGCTTGCCTATTGCTTCTTGCTCGGGATCTACAGAAAACCATGACATAGAAGCCTTAACTGTTGATAACACAGGAACTGCCATTGAGCACCAGGTGTCTCAAGAACATGCACACGCTCAACCCGGCGATACCTCTGATCTTAATTATTTGCAGGAGCAGGTAGGAGGAATGCTTAAGATTACTCCCTCTGACGTCGAAGTAAGCCGTTATCCTGCTTATTTTAAGATTACCACAGAATTTCATATAATGATATGTTATCTTAAAGATATTTGTGTTACGCAAATAAACTAATCAAGTACCAGTAAAGCCACTCTTCAACTTCAGGACTTCACTGTATCATGTATCAGAGGAACTTTGGCACGGCTCTCAACTTAAACTTACTTTTTGATGTGGTTCTTATACAGAATGATGATACGGACTACTGGCTCCTCTCCAATGCGGAAATCAGCATGACGGATATTTGGAAAACCGACTGTATCCTTTCGATATATCAAAATCTGTTTTTCTCTTTATAGCTGTCAATGTGATATTTATAAAAATATGCAATTCTTAACTCATGCAAAAGCTGGTATCGATTGGGATTATGGAATAGCTGATGTGAGTACTCCACCACCGGTAATGGGTGAAATAACCTCAACCGCTATTGACTCAACCCCGAGATGATGCAAGAATATCAAACACGCATCTCAGCTTCGGATCCCAAATGTGTTTCTTTCACAACAATACTCTTAGCGCCCTAATCAAATTCAAGGAGGGAGCAAGTACAGAAACGTGTATGCAGTATGAACCAATGGCAGGTGCGTACCATGCAATGTACCATTAAATTATGATCTTATTTATCGCTAGAGTTGGTGTAACGAGTGACAATGTAGAGGAGGAGTGTTGGTTAAGAGAAACTAATGTAAGTTCAAGAGAGATATACTTCATCGGCTTCATTGGTACACTAGTTGATTATAATTTTTTTGACCATTCAACTGCATTGTCATAAGCCAAACCCACATGACGATATCCGAATTGAACACCCTAACTTCAATGGTAACATTAGGCGAAAACAACAAATACACAAATATTCTCGATGTATTAATACTTCTGCTTAAATTTACAAAAACACAAGAACAAAAAAAAGATCACTCTCTGTTTTGTTTTTTAAACATTTTCAAAACTTTCATTTTTCTTTCCCTATATACGGTATCTTTTAACAAATTAGAAAGGGTTCTCGAGAGACACGTTTATGTACGTTACTATGCTGTGGCCTGAGACCTGGAGTTAGAACGGCGAAGCTTGGCTCGAGCATCGGTGATGGGTGATCCCGGAATTGTATCCGGAATGTTGACTCCTTCTTCTCCGTTGAACGTTCCGGCTGAGTCTCGGCCTGGTGTTGGGGGTGGTGTCGGTGGTGGCCACTTCCTTCCCCTGCTCGATTGCTTCTCTAGCGATCGCAACGCAGATAGTGATTTGTTTAACGGTCTTGGAGCGGGAGGTGACTGTGGATCACTTTCCGTCTCCACCGGTGACCGGGTTTTCACGTTTACGCTCGGCTCCCTCGGCTTTCACCAGGAACACAAAAGAGTTAAAGGTTATTAAGTAGTACAAAAGTATACGAACTGAGAGACAATATTTCTAGGCAACAATAAAACCGATGCGTTAGTACCGGTTGGTTAGCTGCGGCTGCGGCAGAGAATCGGACCGATTGGGAGAGTACGTACTGAAAAGCCTGGATTAAGGTGGATTGACCAGCCTGTGCATAGATATTAAATCATTACTCTATTTCAGTGCAAATTAAACCATTATTCTTAATGTTATAGCAATGACATTTCAAAGTTATACATATAAATAGAAAGAAAAACGAACCTGGGCAAAGTTGTGGAAGTAGAAGATGAAAAAGTCCCAAGCTCTAGCTCGCAACTCCATAATCTTTCGGTCGATTTCTGTCTCATGTTGAGCTATGTATGGCTTTAACAGTGTCTCATACACAAGTCTCGTTCCCTTCATCCATTTTGTCCCGAATTATTATAAGTGGGTAATCATTTATTAAGTACATGATGATTTGTGTGTTGGAGATGGGGAACAAAAAAAGCAAACGTCACTTACCTTCGTTTTAGGGTACCAGAGATATACGAAGAAGACCACTTTCATTTCTCCGTACAACGGTAACCTGCAAAATAATTATTGCATATGTCAATTATTTAATGAATATTACTTATTAAAGAAACAGATGAATTAGGGCACGAATATTTCTGACCATGAGATAAATATATCGCCAACCCTCTCGAACGATGAAATTAGCGCCAACAGTATCCTAATTATTCAAACAAAACTGTTTAGTAAAATAAGGTTTTTCCAGTGGGTATTAATATTAAATCATACATTGAAACGTGCATCCCATACATTGAGATCACAATCAAATATCCTAATAGAGTTGTACCAATGTACGTATAATAATAGTTCAAAACAAAAGATATTTCTTTTTATTTAGTTTTTTCTTTTAGGAGACCAAAGACTTGTAGGAAAGTTTAAAATTAATTAAATATCTTTGTCTAACAGCCAACACCAACATTAACCGAATTGTGTTGTCTTCCTAACTTTTTAAAATTAAACAATCCAAAACGCCAAAACAAATCTAACTTTCACCGAACTAAAATCAATTTCCACATTACAGCATCTTACACACATGTACAGTGGATAATAGATTAATATTAAAGAATTATTACAATAGAAAAAAGGATGAAATTTATAAATACCAATATTGGCACCAAAATCTGAGTTCCTCGATATCAACTTTGTTCTTCTCCACCGTTTTAAAGCATTCGAAAGCTGGGTATGTGTACCCTAATATTAATCTGCCATTATCACCATTTTTATCAAATATACATACAATAATCTATCTTAGACAACAAAATATGATGAACGAAATGGATAACAGAGAACAAGATATGGTAGGGGAGAACATACACCAGGAGTCTGATGATGAAATCTCCCAACATCTTCGACCAAATCAGAATTTATTTCCTGCTTACATTTCATCCCAAACATAACAGAACCAATTCAACATTCTTGTGTAACCCCGAATCGATATATAATTTTAGCAGATAATAAATTTCAACGAACCTATTGAAGAAGATCAAAGACGTTAGGTAGATTTCGTCCTCGTACGGATTCTTGAACGTATGAAGAAGAATGAATGGAATTGGTTTTTTTTTTCCGAGGAACCCAGAAGGATCAAAACTGCAAATGAGATCAAATTATGTTTATTGGATTTTGTATACTACAGGAAATAAAAATAAAAACTATAAGTTAGTCACGAACCTAAATTAAAGGAGAGGGTGTCTCTCCGGTTTAAGCAAAGAAAAAGACAGAAACTTTGAATCTCAAAGAGAAGAAAACAAATGGAAGAGGGCAATGTTTTATATATATGAGATGCTTATGGAGACGCGTGAGTTCTATAATTGGAATAAATCGGGGTCTTAATTTCTCATAAAATTGTTTAGAAAAAGTCAATCAAAAAAAGTAAACGGCTTATTTCTTGCCACATACGCTACTCGAATCTTGGGGGTACGAGGAACAGGTTTATCGGTTGACCGTTAACTCTAATACTACTATTTGTATTTGAAGGTTATTATCGGAATTTACATTATCCGAAGCTTTGGTTTACCAAAAATATAATTTCCTTTTAATTTTAGGCTCAATAACACAGAAATAATGTTAATCAAAAAAATTGATCATACTATTCTACAAATATTCTGAAATATCTACAATCTTACATTTTTCTATTTTCACACGTTGTTTTTTTTTATTTTTTTTTCCTTTTTTACCTTTTTAATTATATGCTCTTTAATTATTAAGATTTTTTTAAAAAAATTATTAGTAAGATGTTATTCCTCGTCAATCTTAATTACTTTTAATCTCCTTAGATGAAATTATTCAAATTTACATATTTACTAGGAAAAAACATTTTTAATAGGAAACAAAACATAATTTGAAAGTTTATAAACTGACATAAATATTTTTTAAATAAGAAACATGTGTTATATTCTATATAGAGCACAATTATATACTATTCTATATGTTGTTATATATATATATAT
>OVBI01003191.1:0-13962 GCA_900406495.1 Sisymbrium altissimum
AGGAGGGACAGCCTCATTTCCTTATGGCATTAGGGACATTTAGAGAGGTAACTTAGATTACCTCGCTTTGAGCCTTTTAGGTATAGCTCCCGGACTAAGAAACCGTGTTATTCAAAGAGGAGGAACAGCCTCATTTCCTTATGGCATTAGGGACATTCAGAGAGGTAATTTAGATTACCCCAATGCTATTAGGGACAGCCTCATTTCCTTATGGCATTAGGGACATTAGAGAGGTAATTTAGATAACCTCGATGCTATTATAGCATTAGGGACAGCCTCATTTCCTTATGGCATTAGGGACATTAGATAGGTAATTTAGATAACCTCATTTCCTTATGGCATTAGGGACATTAGATAGGTAATTTAGATAACCTCGATGCTATTATAGCATTAGGGACAGCCTCATTTCCTTATGGCATTAGGGACATTCAGAGAGGTAATTTAGATTACCTCGATGCTATTAGGGACAGCCTCATTTCCTTATGGCATATTAGGGACATTCAGAGAGGTAATTTAGATTACCTCGATGCTATTATAGCATTAGGGACAGCCTCATTTCCTTATGGCAATAAGGACATTCAGAGAGGTAATTTAGATTACCTCGATGCTATTATAACATTAGGGACACTCAGAAAGGTAATTAAGATTACCTCGGTGCTATTATAGCATTAGGGACACTCAGAAAGGTAATTAAGATTACCACGTTTCTAGTATAGCAGCAAGCAGATGGGACATTAGTATAGCTGGGTGACTAGTGAACCGAGTTAATCATAGAACCCGAGCACAAATGAAATCGCAGAGAAAGTATAGACCGACACTAAAAGTGAAAAGGAAATCCACAGAAAGACAAAAACCAAAACGAAAACAAGAAAAGACAAAAAATCAAAAACCAAAATGAGTAAAAAAAAGCGCAAAAGTGAAAAGGATATCGACACAAAAGACATAAACCAAACGGAAAATAAGAAAAGAAAGTCAATCAAAAACCAAATGAGTAAAAAAAAAAAGACTAAAAGTGAAAAGGAAATCGACAGAAAAGACATAAACCAAATAGAAAACAAGAAAAGAAAGACAATCAAAAACCATATGAGGAAAAGCAAGTTAAAAAGTAAAAGAACTAAAACAACATATGACGATAAAAGTAAGAAACACAGCTGACAAAAATCTCTACAAGAAACCTATTGAGAAAACCATAGATAGAATAAATAGCAATCGATCAAAAACAGTGTGAAAGAAATGTGTAAACTGAATTAAGAAATCAAGCCAAATGAGTTAATCCAAAATCATATAAGAAACCATAGCCGATCCCAACGTCTTGATATAATAATATAAAGCAAAGCAAGTAGTTAAACGTACAGAGAATCATCACAACATCACCAACAAACAAAGGTTTTTGATAATGAAAAAATACCTCCATAACATCACAACTCACAAGGGTGGAGAACGTCTGTTCTGCTCGGGGGTACATGTACTTTCACATCTATCACTAGATTTTGCACGCGGCTGCATTCGGGTAAGCAGACTTGTGACCTGGACAGTGCAAAAGCCATTTCACAGAAGAAAATGATTAAAAAAATCATTGCAGAGTACAATTTAAAGACCTTAGAAAGAAGGAAAATACAAGAATGCGAAACTGGTTAAAAAGCGGTCACAGCTATGAGAACTACCAGCCTGCTTAGTATTGTAGTAAACTCATGATGCATACATTTTTAAAGAAAAGACTAGCTGAAGGCTGAAAGATAAGTCTTAATATATAGATGTACTTCCACTGCACTTAAATACAGTAGCTTTAATGTGTTTATCACGTACCATGCATTCAAAACAATCTGGGCCTTGGTAAAATGGGTTGCTGTACATTCAATGACGATAATGTTTGTGTGCAGGGTAATTGGTGAATGTGCACGATATGAGCTTGTTGTCCGTAGCCGGTACTCTCTCAAGAAATTATGTTGGCACCAAGCATAAATAGAGACATCCCTTAATAAGCAAACAATCAGAAACGAAGCATAATCAAACTTGGAAGGAGTTAGGCAGAGGAATGGTTGAGTATTACCCGAGTAAAATGACCAGACTCACGACAAAGCATTTCTTGTTTCGAATTCCTCTCAGTGGCTTTAGACTTTGCCCCATAAATCTTAGCCTCTCGGCTAGTGAAATGGGAGTTACTGCTCTTCTTCATCACATCCATCTTCTTGGATATTGTTGGTCAGTCCACCTCGGGATCGCCTGAAAACAAAGAAAGAACAAGTTTTTGTTCAATTTCAGTCTCCTGAAAGAGTTTAAAAGGCAAATATTCACATCCATAAGAAGACTAAGCAAATCGATTTGAAGAGTAGCACAAATCAAAAGTAGAAAGATTCTCAATTTACAAGTAAACAATGATTCACATAACCTAATTCATTTCTAAATCAAAATCCCAAAACCAATTAAAAAGGGGAAAAGGATGGACATCCCTTCATAAGCATAAGAATGATGCAACAATCAGAAGCGAAGTATAATAAAACTTGAAAGGAATGATAGAGTATTACCTGAGTAAAATGACCAGACTCACAACAAACAATTTCTTTTTTTGAATTCCTCTCAGTGGCTTTCGACTTGGCCTCCTGAACCTTAGCCTCTCGGCTAGTGAAATCGGAGTACATCCCTTAATAAGCAACAATCAGAAAGAAAGTACAATAAAACTACAAAGAAGTTAGCCAGAGGAATACCTGAGTAAAGTGACCACAGACCAGACTCGCGACAAATCATTTCTTGTTTCCAATTCCTCTTTACACTTTGCCTTCACGATTTGTCTTTTTCTTTGACATTGTTGGTCAGTCTAAAAATAAAGAAAGCACAAGTTTTTCTTCAGTTTCAGTCTCCTTAAAGATTTAAAGGGCAAATTGATTCACATCCACAAGAACACTAACCTAATCCAAAGTATAAAGATTGTAAATTTACGAGTAAACAAGATTCACATATTCGATTATACACATAACCTAATTCATTGCTAAATCAAAATCCCAAAACCAATTCAAAGCACACTTGCCTTGGGATCGGATCAGATGTCGAGGGTTTAGGTGTGGAGAATCAGAGATTAACGCCAGAAAGGCTATTCATTGAAGATTCAGTAGTCCCGCAATTGAAGATTAAAGAAGAAATCTCTGATTACGAAACAAAGAGATGAAGTTAGGGTTTCGAAATTTAAAATCCCAAAACGAATCGACTGATCGCAGCGAACGATGACTACAAGGTTAAAGTGAAGACTTACTTACATAAAGAGGACGGTGATTTCGACTCTGGTGGAGAGATTCAATTTGCAGCGAACGATTTCGCCATATCTTGGGAACTTTTGAGATAAAAAAATGAAAAACAAAGGCTATCATTAACCTAGAAAATGAAAAAGTATTATTATATTGTTTGGTTCACTCGGTTTAAACGACACTGTTGTGTCGTTTATAAATATAACGGTCACTAAGTTCATTATTCATAACTGCTTTTTTTTTTCTTTATTACGGGTCTCTATTATAATGGCTCTTTTTATATATGTATAAATAAATAAATAAATAAAATTCTCAAATACAATATGCATCAAAAATCATAGTTTTACAAATAATTTGTTTTAATATTTACTAAATTTTGTTGGAATAATAATGGTTTTACCAATCGGTACTATTATATATGGTTCATCATTTTAAGAAATTAGATAGATTTTGTTATAATTCTTCTTTAGAATATATTGTAGGTCATGAAATTGTTCTTTTTTGTATTCAAAATGTACACATGAGGATCATTCTTGTATTGTAAATAATGGGTAAGTTTCAGTCTTATTTTGATGGATTTTTTGATACTTTACGATCTGTGAATTTGGGTTATCTCTATAAATTTTGTTTATCTCAAAATAAGAACTTTTTCCAACACTCTAAACTGATGATTTTATCTGCATTATGTTTTGCTGAGTACAACATTTTGTAACAGTTATTGTTTGTTTGTTTGATTTTTAGGAATTTGTGATGGATATGTATGCAGTCTTCATAAACTAAAATCGGGTATGATTTAAGGTTGCCTCCAACATCCAGATGTTTTGAAGAAAAGGATTGCTGCAAATGGTCTCCTTCTATTACGAACATGACCTATATGGTAGGTGACTATTGTCACACCTTATGTGCATGGCTATGCTATTTCAACTGTGAATAGGGGTTGTACAGAAGTTGTTCCTAAGCCTGATCATGTGAACCATGCACCCAATAAACTTACATATTTCTTGATTTATTGATTGTATCAAATTTTCTTACTTTTTCTTTGGTCATTAGTAAAATGTATGTTCAAGACTGCTTTTCATCTACTCTAAAGAACTCTCAATATTTCTTTCTATAGAATCTTCCTCATTAGTTTCATTGAAATGAGGATAGGAGATGATAACAAACATTTGATTTCGTTTTTAGTTTTTAACCAATGTTTTTGTTTTTTAAAAGAAAATGACATGAAATTGTGCAACCGAATCTAATGCAAAAACCATCAAATAAGTAATTACATATCTGTTTTGGCTTTTAGGTAGGAAGATTGGTTCTACTTAATTTATAGTGTCTATAAACCATTAAATTTATAGTGTCACGAGGTATGAAATTAAATATAGATTTAATTTATAAAAAAAAAACTAAATATACTACCTAAAATGCTAGCCTATTATTGCTAACACTACACCAGTCTCCATCTATATATTAGCTTGACCATCAACAACTCAAAATCAACATCTCAAATATTTTTCAAGAAAAAAACAATAATTAGAATTAGTTTAAACTAAGGTTATAAAACATGAAGTTCACAGGAGTAGTATGCATCGCATTTGTGATAGTCCTTGTGTTGTCTTTGGCTCCGACCAAAGCATTTGTGGAAAAGGAGAAAGTTGCATGCGACCCAACAGAACTTAAACCATGCATACCAGCAGCACAAACTGGAAGTCAACCATCGACAAAATATTGTGAAAAACTGAAAGAACAACAGTCGTGCATGTGTAGTTACATAAAAGATCCAAGATTTTCCAAGTATATTTCACCCGAAAAAGCTCAGAAGATGTTAGCGGCTTGTGGTGTATGTTATCTTTGTTGAAGTTTCAAATATTTATAAAATAATCATTAAATATTATCATTATCAATTTTGTTCATTGCATCATGGTATAACAATTTTTTTTCGTTATATATACATATTCAAATAACTTGTAAATGTGTTTTTATTTCAATAAAAAAAAAACGTAAAGCTCAACAAAGAGAATAAGAACCGATCCAGGAGAAAACACTGGAAAAAAAAAAGTAAACCCGTAAAGATACTAGACCATGAATACTACAGAGAATCACAAGCAAAGAGAAAATAGGGGAAACAACAACAAGAAATGAGAAAGCTGGTTCTTGTTCTCCTCTCTTCGCCTTCTTTAATTAGAAGGAGGGAAGAAAATAGCGTCCAAAGTTCTCTTGTAACGGAAAGAGTTCTCCATCTCCAAATCAACCTTAAATACTACTTGCAAAACCTCTGGGAACAAAACCTTCCAAACAGATGTCCTCCCTGACAAATAGGTGAAAATTGGACTACAAACACACAACCAACAATATTTAAATTTTTAATTTCTTTCATTTGAACAAAGAAATAAGGGGAAAGCAGCCAAACAAATGGAAATTTTACTCAGGAGTAGTCACAATGGAGAATCAAGACGTCCTCAGGATCTGCAATCTTTGAAACCACAAAGAGCCTTGGAACAATGAAAAGAGAACCAGCCTTGATATGAGTCTCAAGAACTTTCTTGCCGTAGCACCAACCACTTGGATTCTTCCACTCCCAGCAACAATGTAAGTCATTTAAGAGCCGAATCACAAGAAAAACCAGGGGAACACATAGAATGTGCATCAATCCGAACAAGATCAGTTCCAAAGCCAACCTCCCCAATGCAAAAATTAATAAATTAAAATATATATTTGCATTTATAAATAGGTTTGGTCAACAATATTAATAAAAAGTCAACAATGCCAAAAAAAAAAATCAATCAATATTAAAGATGCAATATCTTAAGCTTTCACCATTTTCAGTCTTGAGCTTTCACCATCTTGAAACCAACAGCTATAATTTGACAAATTTGCAAAACCAAAAGAGCAAAAGGCATCAAGTCAAGATCTTGAGAATGTATAACACAACTGAAGCATTGTTGAAACGGAAATGATGTACACACATAAACCTCAACCCACAATAGAAACCAACAGCTACAATTTGAAAAAATTTCAAAACAAAAACAGCACGCAATCCCAATGAGACAAAGATCCCATATCTTTTAAAATGGAAGTATAGTTCCTTTGGCCATCTCCATAGTGATTCATAAACGCAAACTTTCCATAAATCTATCACCAGCCAGTATGTATGGAACATGATTCTTATCACTGTCACCATGATATTCATAAGAATCAACCCTTTGCCAATGCTGAAAGTCACTATCCTCCTGCTGTGAAACCTGGATAAAGTTATGGAGAGCCATTGTTACTGTCACAATCTTGATCCATTTTTTCAGTTCATACTTGGGATGTTTCCTATCTAGGATTCTCCATTTGACATTCCAAACACCAAAGGTTCTCTCAATTACTGATCTCAAATTAAAGTGCTTGCGGTTAAATAACTCTCTACTATAATTAGTGGTCCTCCTCTATTAAACTGATCTAAGTAGTATATAGTTATAAGATGAGGCTCTAAATAAAAACTTCTGGTTGGGTAACTGGAGTCGACTAAGTAGTACTTTTCAAGAAGAGGCTGAGGAAAAGAAGCTTATTGTGTGGCACAATATGTTAGAAATTTTTATCATGAGACATTTTTCACTTACTGCCCAAATGTGACTTCACGTGACGACACATTATTTTAGACAGAGTCTGTGTCTTGGTTAACCCGAATCTTAAATCACTATGCAGTAATCCATACCAATAGCTGGTCAATTGTATATGTGACCGAGACTGATGATCATTTGAGAACCGTATGCAAAATCTGACTCAGTTAATTGAAAATATGAACCGTAATTGTCAATCTCCATTTATTAATGTTTTTCCAATTGTCATAAACTTTTTTCATAATCTTTATTTTCTTAGCTGAGATATAAACTCATGCTTTAATATGTTTATCCTTTTATAGATTTCATATTCATTTTTATATTGAAAAAATATTGGCTACTACCAGCTCGGTATCCAGGATGGGAAGAGATCTTCCGATAACTCGTGGGATGCATCCAGCTCGGTACACTGAAGAGTGTCGGCCAGCTCGGTATCCAGGAGGGGGGATTTGACTGAGCTGACTGTAATATGTCGACCAGCTCGGTATCCTGATTGAAGGGAAAACCTAGCTGATTGCTCCATGTTGTCCGTTACCGAGGTGGCTGCAACTCCCAACTTGTGGATGGCATAACTTCCTCGTATGAACTCCGTTTGATCTGATTCTTCTTTCTGGATCTTCATAATTGAGTTGAGAAAATTTTCGAAGTTGTTTCATGTGTAGAAGCCTTGTAGTTTGGAAGATAAACCTCGAGCAATGAACATATGTTATTTTCAACTCGGAACTCTCGGAAAGTGTCAGCCAGCTCGGTTTTCAGGAAGGAAAGGATAAAACCAAGCTGAATGCGTCATGATGACTAGCTCGGTATCAAATAGGGAGGGTGATACCAAGCTGAGTGCATCATGACAGCCAGCTTGGTATCCTGGTACCGAGTTGACTGCTCCTTGCTGTCCAGATTGACGTTCTGTGGTACATGCTTGGCAAGACATGTAACCAGCTCGGTATATCAGTCAGCTCGGTATCATTAGCTGCCAAAAATACCGAGCTGGCTGTCCTCCACGCTTGGTTGGTTGCCTTGTACTCGAAAATCGTAACTTTGGTTGGTTTATCGGAGGAATCGTTCAATGGATGAAAGGATCGGCGAAACATGCTGATAAGATGCAGCCAGCTCGGTATCACTGGCAAGTCTTGATACCGAGCTGGCTGTCCTTTTTTCTTCCAGCCGATCGTCATTTATTCGATGAATCGTGACTTTATCGGTTTATCAGAAAAACTCTCGAAAGATAATATTTCATACTTTTTTTTGTAAAGTTATCGATGAAATAGTTCAAAATGAACATTCTCCGAACTCATATCTAAATATGGAAACTCTTTTTCGATATTCAAATATTTTAATCGTTAATTCTGGAAATATGGGTTTTGACCCTAACAGTTATATATAACACCATAATAATATGGTTACCTATAATTATTTAGATTCATAAATATTTGTTAATCGATATATTTCTTTTAATTAATTTCTCTCACATTAATAAAATATCTTGACCGTAATATTCGGTCCATCTTTAAGAAACCAGAACTATCCAATCTTGTTTCTCGTGCAATCCATGTGTACACACAACAAGAGTTTTCAAAAAGATTTCAAGCTATAAGGGCAGTCGACAGTGGATGTGCGGATTATCTTATTGCAATTGAAATATCTCATTGGTCATGGTATTGCGGTGTTTTACCAACCACTTAGATCAAATCCCACCACTTTAACCGTTTGTACTATATTGGGGGTTATCGAACCAATCTGAGGGTTGGATTCTCAATCAGTCCAAGATAAAACCACCAAAAGGCTCACCAATAACGGCTTAGAGATTTGAACAATAACCTTGTGTCACTCAAGATTAAGGATGCAAAAAATAAAAGCAAGAGTGCAATAGCAAAGAAGTAAAGAGTTAGAGCTGGTTAGACAGGTTTTTAAAGCGATAATTAAGTAGTGGTTCAGTTAGCACAAGATAATAGCAGTTAGAATGGAGATTAATATTAAAGAGAAGAGCTTTGGTGGATTTTATAGGATCAGAGGTTCCTTTATACTGGGGTCTACTCGGTGTGAAATCTCAACTCCTTTTAAAGAGGGTTTTTTGAGGCGGTTCTTAAGTAAATGAAGTGTTATAGACAGTCCCACTCTCATGGGTAAAGTCCCTCTGGATACAGAGCCACTAAAGGTAGATTTTGCCTAGTGGTAGTGCAATGGTCCAAGCCTAAAGAGTTATCCTCTTAGAACTATGCGGTTCCTTGAGACAGCCAATATCTTGGGCTCAGGAAATCCACATCTTCCTTAGCGGTTCAAACTACGACCCATGGAGTGGTTCTCTCACTAGGGGTGCTTAAAAACATGCTGAAGGAGATCAAGCTTAAGCAAGCGTTAAGAGAGGCTAAGGGAGAAAGAACCGAGTTTTAAGTAAAACCGAGCTTAAGACTTAAGGAAACCTCTTCACCTTACCCCACCAAGAAGCTCTAAGAGAAACTACATTCTGATTTTCAAATATAATAATAAATATGTACAAATCCGAGGGTTTCCCTTTGGATTTTAGTGTTTGTATTTTTAACAAACAAATCCACTCAAATCCACTCAAATTCATTATAAAATCAAATCCATAAATAAATCCGTATGATTGAATAACACATGATTTTAATTAGGATTTATAAANNACAACAAACAAAAAAAAGCCTAGCCGTCAGTTTTAAAAGACACCCTAGCCGTCTCTTTCGGTTTGACCTTGTTCCAAACCGAATTGAACTGATGAAAAAAAGGGAAAATTAGTTAATAATGCTACATTGAAAAGCAAATTGTCACATTATGCTTTTCAATTTTAATTTTGTCTAACTATGTTTTTAAAAATTTAAAATCCGATTTTACCCTTAAATTCAGAATTATTACTATATTAAAATATTATTTTACAATATATTAGTTTTATTGAATAAAAAATAATATGATTAAAAAAAATTAGAAATTGATAATAGGGTTTAGTACGGTCCTCTCCGCCGAAACTTTATATTCTCAGGTGAAATCGAAAAGTCATAAATTTGACGACTCACTCTCCGGTGACGTTGGCGGTGAGTCTCCGCTTGAATTCTCTTTCTCTTCGACAAAATAGATTGTTTGTCTTCTCTTATTCTAACTCCTTGTTGTCATCCTCTCCTCTTGTCCTCTCTCCTCTTCTCTGGTGAAATCCAAAAGTCATAACTTCGTCCTCTCAGCTGTTCTCTTTTCCGGTGACGTTGGCGGTGAGTCTCCGGTTGTTTTCTCTTTCTCTGCTGCATTGTCCTCTCTCATCTTATAGTCTCACTTCAATTGCTTCATTGTTTAATGTGTTGTATGAAGTTCTGTACATCAACTTTGCTTTCAATTGTCTGTTCATTGGATTTAGCTTTTATTTTTTAATTGGTTTGGTTGGTCAAGAATCTTAAATGAAGAGAGAAACATAGGTCAATGCTGTTTACCTTGATTGGAGCAAATCTTGCAGAGGCAGAGAAAGATAACCTTGATTGGAGCAAATTCAATTCCGAGAATCCTCATCCACCTGCTAAATTTCCTGAACCGTCACCTTTACTGGTAACACTCCTCTTCACTTGTATAACTTTCTTCTATGGCGAAGCTTGTTTAGAGTGAGGTTATTAATTTGATAACTATAGAAACATGTGATGTTGTGGTTTGGTTTCTTGCTCTCGTTTTGTTCTGAGTTGTTTTGTTTGATATCTAGCTGTTTAGATCTTCAGTTTTTTCATATTCAACGCCATAACTGTCTTTTAAAAGACATATTGATTACAAGAATGTAAATCTGAGCTTTGAACGACGATAATGTGTTTTATTTCCACCCCGAAGGTAGCTGCTTCTGCAGCTGAATTTTCCCCTTATTTTCTTCTGTTCAACTACTTCTGTTTCGTGGTCAGTGGAACTATCAGAGAAAGCTCAATTACGAAACAGTTGAGATCTTATTTGAGTAATTTAGATTGTTATTCTCATTTATATAAAATTTGAAAGCTAATTTTCATGAAAACTATATAAATGTGTGATGTTGTGGGTTCGGTTGAATGAGGATTCGTATCAATGATGATAATGAGAGTTTGTTAACTTCGTATTTGGTTCAATCGATTCTTGATAGGTTGTTTCTGGTTAGTGGCATCTCTGCTTGGATCACCTATAGCTGGTCCCTATCTGCATCTTCTCCTCTGCCTATTTATTTCAGTCAAGGTTTGTTCTTCTTTGTTGCTACTTATCCTTCTTGATTGAATCATGGAATAAAAATAAATATGTGTTTTACTCCTTTAGCATTAGGCTTCTCCAATATTTGGCAGTTTTGTGAGTGGAATCGTTTGGTAAAAAGAATTAGTGTTGAGTCGTTCTTATAAATTTTAAATATTTCTATATTACTTATTGTTTTTGAATTATTTGCTTGATGATTCAATTTGATTTCCTAATATATAGGTATGGCCCCGGAGCTTCCAAAACGTCTTTTACAACCAGGAGAGGAGCCTCTAGTTACGCAGATCAATAACAACTGTAGAATGTCAATTGTGGCAAAATTGGAGACACATCTGCGGAAAGAGCTGAATGAAATCAAGCAAGATTCTGTGTTTGGTCCGATTCTGAAGATTCATGAAAATTGTTTATGTTATTCTGCAAGAGTTATACACAGTTTCTTGTGTAGAAGGCCACTTCGATTCTCGCTGCAGGAGTTCCATGCAGTCACTGGTCTTAAAGTGGCGTCTGATGGTGATGATGATGTCAATTTGGAGAGTTGGGATGATGATGGTGGTTTTTGGAGTCGTGTGCTTAAAAGAGACGAGCATATAAGCCTCGAGAAGATTTGGAAAGAGTATGTTTCAGTTGCTAACAAGTGGAAGCGTGAAGACAGACTGAGGCTTGCTTATATCTGTGTTATTTCGGGTCTGCTTATGGCTAGAGGTGCTAGTGCCATTATCCCTCGCCAGTACATCATCTTGGCCATGGATATGCGGAAGCTTCATTCATACCGGTGGGGTGTGGAGGCCTATAATATTCTTCTGGAGTCCTTATTCAAAGTGCGAGACAAATTTCTAATTGGAGGCAAATCGAAGCCAAAGACCTAGACTTATGTTCTAGATGGATTTTCATACGCTTTTCAGATTTGGATAATGGAAGCAATTCCAGTCATTGGAGAGTTGTTAGGCCAGAAGCTCAACAAAACATATACAGAAGGTCCTAGATGCAGTAATTGGACAGGTTCTGCGAAGGTATCATATGAAGAGATCTATCAGGTAGAGGAGACATTCACATCCCATGTTAGTAGCATTACAATATAGTATTTTTGCTTTACACATAGAGACAGTTATTAAGTTTAGCTTTGTTGTTACTGTAGCACGAAATGGGTTTGTTTTGGTTAAGCTTGAACATGATTTANTTTGAACATGATTTATAATCTATAAAACGTTAGAGAACATGATTCATATGTTGGCTAGAGTGCACGGCTAGAGTACTTGATTCATTTGCTTTAGTTGTTTTTCTTTCATTGTAAGGATGATCTCTGAGTTGTAGTTTCATATTATTAATTCATTTACTTGTGTCAGTATCCCTATTGTTATTAATTTTCCTAACACGTTTTTATTCTTTTATATAGGACATTATATATCCATACATCTCTATCACAGGGAATGGCGATGTCATTGCGGATGCTGACTGCATTTACTCAAGCGAAAATGAGGATGCCAGAGTGAATAATATTACTATGTTATCCAGGAGGAAACATGACTGGACTGATCATGTTTGGGAAGTAGAAGTCATTCCTGGGTCTTCCTCGCCTCTCATTGATTCTCCAGCTGATGATCATGAGGAGAAAAATGAAAAGGACCAAGACTCTTCACTGTGTACTCCTACAACTCGGAAGAGAAGACTCCCTGATCATGGTGCAGAGGAACGTAAGTGGAGGTTGCTTTCTGATCCTTTAGCACCAAGACAAGGAGAGTGTAGTGAAGAAATTAAAAAAGGCTTGAAAGAAATGTTTGAGGTGTCATTGAATTCGTGGGAAGATAAATTGTGGAATAAAATAGATGGAAGACTGACCAAAGTGGAGAACGAGATGGTACAAATCAAGGAGTCGGTTAGTCTATTGGCTGCTACAATAAGTAAGCCGGATCCAGTGACACCTTCAGATCCGACAGAAATAGAAAACACGCTGAAAAATTTGTATTCATGATTCCTCGGATTGTGAAAGCGGTTCAGCCTACAGGCGTCAAGAACCACCTGTCCATCCAGCAGTATTCTATTGTCGATGTGCCAGTCCGGCGGAGACTTAATAAGAAATCTAATGATTGCGGTGTCTATGCACTGAAATACATCGAATGTAGTGTGCTTGGACTAGTTATGGACGATATTGATGACGAGACCATGTATGGAGCATGGTTGAAGATTGCGTACGATCTATGGAGAGCTGCACAAGATCCAAAGTTGATTCAGATAATGGATAACTATGAACTTCCGGTTATTGAGCCTAGTGTCATTGTAGACCTTCAGTAGTTAGTATAAGTTTAATGTTATTATTAAGCGAATGTGAACTTTAAATTCGTTTTATTATTATAATCATGCGCAAAAGCAGACGAACTTAAGGTTATAATCATGTGCAAAAGCAGAAAACAGAGTGACTCAAACAATAAGCTTAATGAAACCAACAGAAAGGAAACGAACCAACAGAAAACAGAGTGACTCAAACAAGGAGCTTAATGAAACCAACAGAAAGGAAATGAAGCAACAGAAAACAGAGTGACTCAAACAGCTAGCTTAATGCAATATCCTATGATCATACAAGTAATTAGTATGATCATAACCATCCGCTTGAACATCCTTGTCATAGCTTCGTTTAACATTTTGTCCATCTTCATGGAGAGTTGACTCTCAATCTTCATAGCTTCCTTTAACTCATTTTTCTTCTTCACGGACAGTTCATTCTCAATCTTCTTTTGTATCTCTTGGAGAAACACATTCCGAAGATCTGTACGTGTGGTGTTCACTTCTTTCAAGTCTTCTTCAAGTCTCACGATTTTGAAACCTATAGCCTCGATTTCATTCAACAAAGCCTCATCAACCCATATGAAACTGTGGTTATCATTCTTCAGCTACAAAATGAAAACCAAATATATAAGAATAAAAAAGGGATAAGTTGGGAC
>OVBI01003192.1:0-13951 GCA_900406495.1 Sisymbrium altissimum
CTTCGTTAGTCATCTGATCACAAGTAAATCACAAGTATCAGTAACTGAGCGGTTGAACACACAAGTTCTAAGTAATGATTTATCTTAAATAAATCCACTATTGTTTAGCAAACTCGCTTTTAGAAGCGTTCGCTGAAACGTTTTAAAGCGGCTAAAGCATTTTGCAAACTCGCTATAAAAGCGTTCGCAGAAACGTTTACCTTATAACAAGAATTTCGTTATATCGTTTCGAGAACAATTCGCGGAAAGGCTAAGAAGCAATTCGCAAATTCGTNTGTAATTGTTTATACCAAAAAATGTTTTATAAAAGCGTTTTATTAAAACCGCAAAGTCTCTCAATCCGATTTAAGCGATAAGGTAGAAGCGGATTTCTTTGAGTTAAGACTATAAGACCACTAAAACCGAATGAGAAATTGCGATAAGATAATTAACATAAACGATAATTACACAAACAATATTAAACGAAATAAGTAAGGAATGCGATAATTAAATGAAACCGGGAGGCGAGATATGATATCTCTTTCCTTAACTCAAATAAATCGCCCGTTAGTGTGACGGTACTGTACGATTTTCGAGTCCCAGGATACAAACCAGTTGAGACCGATTCGCAACACTCGAACTCGGAATCTACGAACTTATTAATATTACTACGATGTATTCTCGGAATACTTACGCTTATGCTAAAAGACAGAAAGACTTGAGAGAGAGAGGAGATTGTTTATCGTGAATTGGTGAAGAAACTGTGAGGAAGAGAGGCTCTATTTATAGTCGAAGAGGTGAGAGTTGCACTCCGCTAAAGGAGCTGCACGTGCGCACGTGGTGTCTCTTTCGGGAGGTTAACGTTGAGTAAATCTCTCCCCGAAGACTCGGTCTCTTTGACTAATTCAAACTATTATCCGTGCAAAGAGAGAGATTGTGTGTCGTTTTAAACAAAACTGCGTGTTATTTTTCAAGGGAATGAGCCAAAACTGTAATATGAATTTGGCCCAAAAAGAATATATCTTGTTGTGGGCAAAGCCCACATTCCCCAAAGCCCAGAACCCATGCCCAGCCCAGCCCAGCCGAGCCCGGCGGCGGCGCGCGCGGATGCACTTCTCCTCTCTTTTGCATCTTTTAAACTTGGAAATGAGTGTTTCTATATATAAACACTCCAAAATTCTATCCCATTTTCGATGTGGGACAAAACCACACTTCCCTCATTTAATTTAAAGACTTTCATTAAAGCTCATTTCTCTTCACTCTCATCAATTTTCGTTTGGGCTTAGAGACCCAATAAAATTGACCCAACAATATGTTCTTTCATTGTATTGTTGGTGTTTCAATTTCTGTTGACTTTTCTAGCACTTGCACATATAAATTAACAGATCAACCACTTCTTTCTTTTGGGTTATGCCTTCTTCTTTAGTCTCTTTCTCCAATCACCTCCCTCGATATATATGTGTTCCCCATTGGTTGAGTTCTGTATTGCTTCCACTGGTTCTAAAGTCTGTGAATAACAATTACATGTAAGTTAAAAATGAAGTGCATAACGTATATGAGGTCATATATATATTCTCTGATCTGAAGTCACCACAATCGAGAAGAGAGTTTTTATTTTTTGAACGAAATTTTAGTCTAGAAGAGAAGTTAGAAACCCAGAAAGAAACTAACTCAATAAAATACTAGTAAGGGTTGTGGAAAATCTCGACTACATTACTAACATACACATGGGACTCCTCACCCTATGTACCTATTCTCTAACTCTACCTCGCCTCAACAAATCAATCTCCATAACAATCAATTTCAATACATTTTTCCGGTTCACAACTTACACAGCACAACATCTAAGTTCAAATACAGTTCTCCTCATTCACAAGTCCCAAAACACACAATTCCGTTCGCATCTTATTCATAATTTCTTATGCAACAATCGTCAAGCAACAATTTTTTTTATATATTTTTGTCAGATCAACACAATCTCAATATCATACTTAGATACTTATATAAAAATAGAGTTTTGTTATAAGAAAATCGTATATGAAATATGGAAGCACACCGTATCATGAAGGAAACCAGAGAAAAGCGCCTCACCTTGGTAACAATGGAGATCCGGTGGTGATCGTGAGCTGAAGCGGAGACATTACGATCGGGTGCATGCGGCTGGAGACGAGATCAGGAACGGACGATGAAGGAGGTTCTGTGGTGATGCCGACAAGAAGAAGAGATCACGGTGGTGAGTAGATCTGTGTACGCGAGCAGAACAGAGATGGTGGAGAAGGTGATGACTTGCAGAACAAGCCATGGCTGGTGACGGCTTGGTGTCCTCCGGTTGACGTGGTGAAGGCCTGCGATGACACCAGAAACATGGGATCTAGTCTTCTTCTTCTCTCTCTTCTCTCTATCTCTCTTCAGACAATGTTGCTAGGGTTACGGTAATGTCGGAGAGGGAGATACATATATTAGCACACATATATACCATGTACTCCACGCATGCGATTAATCAAAGGAAAAGGTGAGCCAACTTGGGCCTGAGGAGGGAAATCAAATGGGCTTACTTATAGGGGTTTTGGAGTGTTACAAATTCACTCGGAGAACCACCTTTCCGATGGACTTGCGGCTATCTTGTTCGTAGGTATACAGACTTTCCTTGTAGTGGTTTGTCAATAAATGGTGTTGAAGAAGCTTTTGATGCAGCAGCAACCTCGGCTCAGTTGATCAGAAATAAGATTCTAGAGAAAAGTCAGTATCTCGAGACAGCGAAAATGTTGCCTGAAGCCGGAGAGCAATGGCCTGTGATCAGAACTGATGAAGAGCTTCACCAAGAAACTCGTTTAATAGCTGCTTATGTGCTTTTGGATCCAAAAGCATGTTCCAATCATTGTGAAGAGTTGGCTCTTAAATTTAAAATAGAACAATAGTGACTATCATATTTTGATATTCACATGTACATGTTTCATAAAAGTGATCGTCGTCTTCACTGAGTTAATGTTAAAATATTGACTGGAATTATTATTAAAAAAAAAAAGAAAAAGTTTTGTCAGTAATAGCAGCAACAAATTAATAGATGAACCGCGAAAAAATAAACAACAAACAACCGACGTTGATACATTAATTTGGTATACATTCTCTCTCTTCTCTGTCTTGCAGGCAGTAGGCACCGGGTACTCTCTTTTGCAGCTGCTTCTCCGGTGCTTCTTATCGGAGAGGGTTTTAATTTTATTTTCTCTTTTCTTTGCCCTAGTGCTTCGTCCTCGGTTTGCGTTGCTTCCCGTCTCGGTGAAGGTAACTGGCTCCGGTCTGCGGTGTGGTACGGTGAGTCTTGGGCAGATCTAAGGTGGTGGCGCTCTTACCAACCTGATGTACTGAGGACTAGGTCGGAGAAATGTCCTAGGGAGCCTGTCTCCAGCGTTTCTGCTTTTGGGTTCACTTTGCGGTGGTTGTAGTGTCTCACCGGTGTTGGTTGCATCATAGTCACCGGTGGTGGGGGTTGTGAGGTGAGGTAGTGCTTTGGTTTGTGGTGTTTTATGGTGGTGGGTGTGGGTACTAAAACTCACAAAATGTTTTTGATTGATTCGATGTAAAATGTGGGTTACAAATAGGGAATTAAGAGTGGAAAAGATTCTCTATGAGTAAAATAAAAGATTACAAGTAAGAAAGTGGACTTAATGCAGACTGTTTGTAGAGAAAGAATGTAAGTTGTTGGGTCGTAGTCTGCTTGATCATATCCTTTTCCTTCTGTTCAATCCTCCTTTTATAGATCGTATCTCACTTCTTTCTCCCCCGCAGATCTCGGATTGACTGACTTCCCCCTTGATCTTCGAGCTGGTAACAAACTTTATCTTGACATCGTCCTGTTATTGATCAACTTTCGCAGGCTGGACTTCTTAGAAACGAGGTGAGCTTCGTGGACCCTAACTCTCAAGGCCCGTCTTCCGGCTCGCTACTCATAAGGTCTTATGGGGTTCGTGGGCCCTAATCGTCGTGTGGATTCATGGTGCAACAAATGCTCCCCAGCCCATTGGCTGAAGGATTCGGCGTAAATGGGCGGGAAGCGTGTTTCAGCGAAATCCCAGACGATCTTTTCGAGTCTGTTTCATCCATCGATTCGTGATGATTACTTTGAGATCAACGGTCTAGGACGAGAAAAGTTGAATCGAAGATAAACACTTCGATATCCTCAGAGCATTAATGACCTCGATTCCACGAATCTCGGACGGCTGAGATTTCCCTAGATCACACACCCTACTAAGGATCCGACGCTCCAGATCACACGGTGGGAATAGCCTGACACGTGGCGATGCAAGAAGAGGCGAGGAGGAAGTTTACCTCGATTACAACGCGAGCCATGATTGCACGATATAAATCTGGGGCCTTCCACCTCTTTTTTAACCTTTTCTACTCCACGATCTCAAGGTAACTTCTCCTCTTCTTACTTATTTTATTTTTCTTTAGAACTCTTCTCCCTTCTTCTTTTATAGGCTGAAAGAGAGAGCTTCTTCTTCGACTATGGCCGCTCGAGACATCTACGGTCCACATCCTCCTTCTTGGGTATCAGAGGCCGAGCTCCAGACGTTCCGGCGGGTACATGACATCCCACCGGAGGTAGAGCTAGCTGCTTCGACGGCTCGCGAGTCACCGGAGAGGGTCCGAACCGGGTTTTGCTGCGCGAACCTTGTCTTTTTCGAGAGGTGCGGCCTTACCTTCCCGATCCCGGAGTTCGTTCTGGAGGTTTTGGCGTCTTTTAAGTTGGCGTTTCCACATATGAACCCTAACTTCCTTCGCCAGGTGATAGGCTTGTCCTGCCGGGCTTACGAGGAAGATATGGATTTCAGTCTACAGCAGCTCCTCCAGCTTTGCTCGATAAAGAGGAATCCCGGTTATGAGGGAACTTTTTACCTTTCTCCTCGGAAATCGCGACGGGTTCTCACCAATATCCATGAACGGGATATATGGCACAAATCCTACTTTTTCTTTAGGGTGAACGAAGCGTCGATAGGACGCTTTGATTTTGATAGGCTGCCCACACGTTGGGCCATATTCATCGGTTAGGAGCTGATGTTTTAGTATGCTCTCTTCATTCGCCATGTTCGGGAACTCTCTAATCGCTGATTCGATTCTATTTCAGATACTCAGGATGCAGCTAAGCATACTGACACAGTTCGTCACCTCGTAGCTCGTTTAAAGGGTGGTGCAGTAGATTGGCCGTCCTTTAGTCGAGCCAGAATTCTCCAAGCTTACGCGGGCAGAGAACATCGTAACGCAGCTCCCGATCCAGTCCTTCCTCCTCTTCAGAGTAAGCACTGCTCCATTTTCTTTTGGTCGAGTGTGACTTCGGCATTGACACGTCGATCTTTTTTTTTTTTTTTGCAGTTAACCCCGCGGTGAATCCTGCGGTCTCTTCAAGTTCCAGTGCAACCGACCTTACGCCACTGATAAGGATGCCGAGGAGACCTACGCTCCGCAACCGTTCTGGAAAGGATGTCGCCTTTGCCTCAGCTCGTGTGAAGTCGGGCGATCTTGCTACAGCTCTAAGAGCTGCCCTCGACACTCCGGCTGCTCAGGCCGACCAGGTGGTAGACCAAACTCCTGCTCCCGCCGCTCTTTCCGAAGCTCCTATGCGCACTGGCGCTGCCTCCCCGGCTAACGTTGTAGCCGTGAGTTCGAAGTCTGGTGACTCTGGGAGGAGGACCATGGGCGAGGCTCCGGTTTCTTCTAAACGACCGAGAAGGGAGGGTTCCCACGGTGGGAATGGTTCTTCAGGAGGTCGTCGACCAGGCTGGAGGTTCGAGCACAAGAAGGACTGCGCCTTGTCCGAGGATCTGGAGGGAGCGGCTCATCTGACTCGGCATCTCAAGGACTCGGGTTGTCAACTCCCCGCTCTCGGCCATCTTCATGAGAGAGAGGCCTACCTGCAGATTGCTGCTGCGGCTGCCAAGGTATTTGTTCTCGTCCCTCCTCCGGCTCGAGTGTTATGTCGTCTTGTTTTGATCGGGACTATGTGTGCTGTTTTTGCAGATACTCGAGGTGACCAACACGGCGGTCGGCCTTTATGAACGGTGGATCCGAGACATCCCTCGGGTTGAGGAAGTCGATGCTGTGAAGGACACTGTGCGGAATTTGAGCTCGGAGCTGCAGGCTTCCAAGGAGCGAGAGGGTCGACTGAGAGCCAAACTGGAGGAGTTCGTCCGTGACGAGGCCCATGTCATGAACCTTGAAAATGATGTGGTCGACTTGAAGCACAATCTGTCGGTGGCCGCTGACCAGATTATGAACTTACAGACGGAGTCTGGTGTTGCTCGGGACCAAGTCAGGAGGCTAACTCAGGAGAGGTCAAACATGGTGTCGGCCCATGGTAGGCAGCTGCAAGTGGTGGTGTGCGAAGGAAGAAAGGAAATTGCCAGTAAGTACCAAGACGTGCTGGCTTCAATCAGGGCCAAATGGTTGGCGAAAGGCAAGGAGACCGAGGTGCTGATCGAACTGCAGGAGGTGGTGGAAAACCGCGAGATGCTTGAAGACCTCGACGCCGGTAATACCACCGTCCCAGACGAGCTCCCGAGGCTGAGGAAGAAAAAGATGGAGTGCGAGGATGTCCTGAAGACCCTTGAGGTCTCGGACTTCTCCCTGACTAAATTGGCCTTTCCTGTTGTTTCCGGTGAGTCCGCGGCGATGGAGGTTGATCTGGTCACTAACGTGCCTGTCGGAGTGAACCAGTTCGGAAGCAATGAGCGGGGGAGTTCGGAGTCGGTGAGGGATATCATGAGGGAAGTCTAACCGAGGGCTACTTTGCTGTTTTTTGTTTTTGTTTTTGTTTTGGTTGTTGCCCGTTTGGGCTTTCGTTTCACGACTAGGTGCCCTTACGGGGGGGGGGGGGTTTAANAATCCGTTTGCTTCTGTTTTGTTTGGACGAATACGCAAGCGGGGGGTTTTAATCCGTTTTAATTGAGTACTTGGTTTTTGCTTATTGCCTTTTTTGTAAACATGTTGTTCGAGGCAACGTGTCTTGAGCGGGATTTTAGATAGTCTGTTTGCGAGGTGTGAGCTCGTCAGCTCGTACTTCGCGTGAATGGGGAGCTTGTAGTATGGGCCGTAGGAAGCTCGTTATTCGAACTCGTTGCTTTGAGTTTTGTATCTAAGGTTTTATTTTTGACTTAGGCTAGTTTTGACTCGTATTAACGGGTTTTCATGATTCGACAGATGGCCTCGTATAGGTAGTCGAATAAACAATGATAACCGACGTATATGACTTTGCTATATTCTGATGCGACCTTCGTGATGTTATTTTATGAGAACAGGGTGACATATGAGATATATAAACAATGGTGATCGAATGATCTCAGTCCTTCATGAAAAAAGGATGACATGAATGTATATGGACCCCCCCTTTTTTATAACAAGGTCTGGCAGAATGGTTGTCTATGAATCGAAGTGTTCTAGAATGGGTTGATTCTCAACGGGGTGTATTTGTATGCCCTGGTCCCTCCGGAAGAGTCTTCATGCTGTGAGAGCTCGAATCTGTGTGAAGAGGGTGTTCTATGAGAGTGACTGCGCTTACTTGGGCAAGCTGCCTACGTACCCTGGTTCAGGGATCAAGTATTTCGTAGTTCGATTTTGAGTCGGCTTAGGGGTGGTATAGTTTCAAATTGTAGGAATTCCACGGCCTAAGTTCCGGTTTATTGGTGCATTCGTTGAAAATGCTATAGACGCCGGGGCAAACTATCGAGGTGACGCTGTAAGGGCCTTCCCAGTTGTGTCCCAGTTTGCCTGCACCTCTTTCCCTTCTGTGGTCGAACGCTTTTCGTAGCACGAAATCTCCTACTTTAAATCTTCGATCTCTTACTTTGGAATTATAGTATCGAGCTGTTGCTTGTTGCTAGTTTTGCATTCGGATCAGGGCTTGGTCCCTTCGTGTTTCGACGAAGTCCAGTTGATCCATCAGCATATTCTCGTTTAGTTCGGAGTCTAAGGTGCATACCTCCAGCCTGAGAGTTGGTATGGATGTCTCGGCGGGTACAACGGCCTCTACTCCGTAGATTAAGGAGAATGGGCTTTCACCGGTGGCCTTATGTGGCGTTGTCCGGTAGGCCCAGAGTACTCCGGGGAGCTCGGTGGCCCAAGCCCCCTTTTTGGAGTCTAGGCGTTTCTTAATGTTGTTCATGATCGTTTTGTTGACCGCTTCAGCCTGCCCGTTGCCTTGTGGATAATGGGGGGTTAAATACGAGATTCGGATCTTGAATTGGTGACAAAAGTCGAGGAACTTTTTCGAAGTGAATTGAGGTCCGTTATCTGTGACGATCTCATATGGCACTCCGTGGCGGCATATGATGCTCTGGCAAATGAACTCTTGGACTTCCCAGTTCTTGGTGTCGGGGAAGGCTTTGGCCTCGACCCATTTGGTGAAGTAATCCGTGAGTACCAATAAGTATTGGAGTTGTTGAGGTCCTGACGCGACCATCGGTCCTACTATGTCCATGGACCATCACATAAAGAGAAATGGTGAGGAGATAGAGGATAGTGGTTGTGCCGGGAGGCGTGTTAAGGGTGCAAACCGCTGACATTTTTCGCATTTGAGGACATACATCTCGCAATCTCTGACCATCGTGGGCCAGAAGTCCCCTGCTTTTTAATGCGGAGTGCGAGAGTTCGTCCTCCTAAGTGTATACCGCATGTGCCGTGGTGGGATTCGCCCATGACAGTGAGGGCTTCTACTCCATGTATGCATGCCAGGTAAGGTTCGGCCAGGCTGCGTTTGTATAGTTTGTTCTTGATGATGCAGTACCATGAACTTTTAGCCTTGATTTTTCTAGCCTGCCATCGATTGATCGGCACGGTTCCGTGCTGTATGTATTCGATGATTGGGCTACGCCAGTCTGGCCTGTTAAGAAATTCTTTGTCGTGGTCGGCGTTCTCCTCGGGGGATGTCGAATTACTCTGGTCACCACCGGCCTGTGGAACGTTGGTTGGGTTGTCTTTCTTTAATTGGGGGACATCCCTTTCAAGTTCGGTGTCGACTAGCCGGGGGTGTTCCTCGTCGTTTGTCGTCTCCTCTACTCCGATGGTCATTACCTGATTCTGGGAAAGAGAAGGGGTAGTTGCTACCGTGACGGCGGCTTTGAGAGCCAGATCAATGCTTTGCTTCTCGATAACTTCGATGGGGATTATTCTCTGCACAAGAGGGCTGGAAGTTAAGGCGAGTGCCGCTAAGGTGTCCGCCGATGTGTTTTCCCCCGTGGGATTCTTGTTACCTCGAATTTATTAAACTGTTTCGAGAGGTCTTGTGTTACATTAAGGTAGGCCTCCATCCGTTCTTCCTTAGCTTCATAACTGCCGTGAAATTGGCTAGTTACGAGTTGGGAATCGCTGAAGGCGTCTAATTCTCGGACTCCGACTCCTAATGCCAGTCGAAGACCTGCTATTAGTGTATCATATTATGCCTCGTTATTTGAGGCGATGAAGGCTAGACGGAAAGATTGTTCCATTACTTCTCCCGTTGGGGAAGTAAGCTTTATGCCGACGCCGGATCCTTCCTTGGAGGATGCGCCATCGACGTGAGGATCCACTTCGATGGAAGTGATGAGAAAGTCGGCGAGGACCTGTGCCTTAGCGCATGTTCTAGGCCGGTATTCAATATCGTATTCGCTGAGTTCGATAGCCCATTTTACCAGTCGTCCTGACTGATTTGGGCTATGGAGGATTGTGCGTAGTGGTTGAGAAGTCATCACTATGATCGTGTGTGACTGAAAATAGGGACGCAGCTTTCGAGCTAACATTACCACCGCATATGCTAGCTTTTCCATTGCGGGATACTGTAGCTCGGCATCGAGCAAGGACTTGCTTACATAGAAGATGGGCTTTTGTTCTCCCTGATCTTCTCGGATTATCACCCCGCTCACCGTGGTGGATGACACCGATATGTAGAGATAGAATGGTTCTCCTTCCTGTGGTTTGGATAGGATGGGAGGCTGACTCAAGTACTCTTTCAGTTGTTTGAATGCCTCTTCGCACCTTTCGTCCCAATGAAATCTTTTGTTTCCTTTGAGGAGCTGATAGAAAGGCAGGCATTTATCCGTCGACCTCGATATAAAGCGGTTTAGTGCCGCAATTCTACCTGTGAGGCGTTGCACTTCTCTCGTGGTTTTCGGAGAAGGCATATCGAGGAAGGCGTTAATTTGTTTAGGGTTTGCTTTGATACCTCATTCAGTGACGAGGTACCCAAAGAACTCTCCTGAAGCGACTCCGAAAAATTTCATCCCGAACTTGTTGAGTATGGTGAAACACTCGCGAAGTTGTGCTACATGGTCATTTACTCTGGTGGACTTAACCAGCATGTCGTCGATGTAGACTTCCATGGTTTTCTCGAGCTGTTTGGAGAACATTTTGTTGACCAGCCGTTGGTAGGTTGCACCCACATTTTTCAGTCCGAAGGGCATTACTTTGTAGCAATAGGTCCCTCGGTCTGTGATGAATGCAGTTTTTTCCTGGTCATTGGGGTGCATCTTGATTTGATTGTACCCCGAGAAGACATCCATAAAGGATAGAAGTTGGTGACCAGCGGTGGCTTCGACCAGTCGGTCGATGTGAGGAAGTGGGAAGCTATCTTGGGACAAGCTTTGTTAAGATCGGTAAAATCGATGCAGATCCTCCACTTCCCGTTCTTTTTCTTTACGACCACAGGGTTTGCTAACCAATCGGGGTATTGTACTTCCCTGATCGATCCTACTTTTAACAGCCTGTCGACTTCGTCGTTAACTGCCTTCGCCCTTTCGGGACCGAGCTTTCGGTGTTTCTGTCGAATAGGTTTGTAAGTAATATCCACGTTAAGCTCGTGGGAGGTTACCTCTGGGTCGATCCCGGACATGTCTCCGGTTGTCCATGCAAAGGAGCTTACGTTCAAATTTAGGAACTCGGTTAGTTCGCGTTTAATGGGATCGGTCAAGTCGAGCCGATCCCTACACAGCGATCTGGACGTGAGGGATCAATGCAGATCTGAACTACGCGATCTTTAGGTGGTTCACATACTGTTAGATCGCGGTTTCGTTTGAGTTCCCTTTCTGCGAGCTCCTCACTTTTCTGTAATTGCTATACCGGGGATTGTTCAATCTGTTTGAAGAACCTTAGGTAGCAGGATCTTGAGGCCTTCTGGCTCCCATAGATCGTCTGTATCCCTTTTGGGGAGGGAAATTTGACGCATTGGTGGTAAGTCGATAGTACTGCTTTCATCGCGTAAATCCATGGTCTGTCCATAATAGCGTTGAATGGGGCGACCCGGTTTACCACGACGAAGTCGACCGACTTCTGTACTTCTCCGGCGGTCACGGAAAGTGTGATAGTTCCGAGGGAGTATGTTATTTCTCCTGCGAAACCGGTGAGAGGAGTTCGATGGCCTTTCAGGGCGGCGTCATCGAAGCCCATCTTTTTGAATGCATCGTAGAAGAGGACATCTACCGAGCTGCCGGTGTCAATCATCACCCCCGATAGTTCGAAACCAGTCAAGATAAGGTCGATTACTAGAGCATCGTCGTGTGGTTTATCGAGGTGTGTTGTCTCGCTTTCGCTAAACGTGATTTGGTGATTGAAACCTTCCATTGGAGTGGAGCCAGGTAGCTTGGTTTCAGCCTTTTTTTTGGTATGCTTTTATCGAGTTTACGGAGTCGCGGCATAGTTTAGAGCCTCCGAAGATGAAATCGATTCTTTTGGGTATTGTACCCTCTACCCCCCCCCCCTTGAAAGTGGAAGTCTCGTTAGAGCTTGCGCTGTTCGTAGGTTCAAGCTGAAGCCGTGTTTTGCCCCGAAGTGAACGACTCAGGATGCAAAAACGGTTAGATGATTTTTTAGGGGTGGGGGGGTGGAGTGGTTGCTGATGTTGCGGAGTTTCTGCAGAGGCTCAAGTTTTTGAAGATTAACTCGATTCTTGGCTTGGGAGCGGGCTGTGGTGTTTCGTCTGTTTCAAAATTTTCAGGACGCTCCCTTTTCCCTAGTTTCTGGGATTTTGGTTCCTCTGGGAGTTCGAAAATTTCTTCCTTACTCTTCGGTTTCCCAGGTCGTTTTTTATCGGGTTGTTCTTCGAGTGTCCGGGCACGGTGTCGACATTCTTCGGTAGAATGTCCTTTCTTTTTGTGGTGTTGGCAGTACTTATTGGGATCGTAGCTCAACTTCTTCGGTTTTGAAGGACTGTCGACTGTATAAGTATGTTCACTGGTATTTCGACCGTCCCTACGACTTTTTTTTTTTGTGCGGAGCCGTGGTTACAGCTTATAGGTCATTTTCATGTCTCGAGACATGGGCCTTGATTTCTTCTTCCAAGAAGCAAAATGAGGAGGCTCGATGTAGGGCGTCCTCTAGTGAGACTGGTTCTCGGACTGCCAACTCTTCCTTGAATCGCGAGGTGTACCATAGCCCGTTTCTTAACGCGGTCAAGGCGGTGCTATCGTTTGGGTTTGCGATTCTTGAGATGACGTCTTTGAATCGGTTGATATAAGATCTAAGGGGCTCGTCCTGTGTTTGAACGATTGCAAACATGGCACCCTCCGAGACCTTGGCTTCAATAAAGACAGAGTAATGTTTGAGGAAGATTGCAACGAGCTGGGTGAAATTTTCGATGGAATTTCCCTCAAACCCTGCGAACCATTCCAGAGCAGTAGCTGGCCTCTTTTTCATCGTCGTTGAAATGAGCTCGAGCTATCGACAGACGGAATGCCCTAACGTGGGCCCTTGGGTTGGATTTTCCTGAGAATTCTGGGATCTTAAGTTTACCGGTGTCCCGGATTCGGGCGTTTGCGATCCGATCTGTGAACGGAGTTCGTCGTGTTTCCTCGATTACCCGATCGATGTCGGGGGCCGAGCTTGTTGCCCTATGAATTCTCGAGTTTAGTCTCATGACATTGGCATTTGTTTGCTCTTTGTATCGCTGGAGGGAATTCATATCCAGTATTCGGTGATCATCTATACTGTGATTCACGCGACGTCTGATATCGATCTCTCCATGTGACGTGGAGTAAGGAGCTTCTGTATCGAGCCCCACCCGAGGTAGAGTTCGCATGGTGGATGTCTGACCATGGATAAAAGAATGCGGTCGTTCTCTCGTACTGCACCCTGGGGGTGGAGGTGGAGATTGCGAGCGTTCGTTACGAAGTCCCGCAGTTCGTGTCGTTGACACAATGGGTGGGGTTTGTAAGAAGCTCAAGCTCACATCCGAGGTTGCTAAGATTGGGAATATCCCAGATCGTGGTAGTGATGTATCGATCCGGGAGAAGTTTAGCTGAGTGCACGGAGGCGGGCTCATCCGAGTTCGTCCTCTGGATAAGGTGAAGGCAGAGGATCCGGTTAGTGCGGATTCCCTACGTTCTTGCCTTTCGAGGCAAACTTCGAGAGCTCGTTAGGAGGCCTCCTGGTGTTGAGTTCTCTCAATCAGTGTGGCCAACATTTTTCTTATCTCTACTAATTCGTTGGAAGTGTTCGAGAGAGGAGAAGTGGGCCGGTGAACGGCTCTGGAGGTCACGGGGATCGGGTCAGTAGGCCGGATCCACACGTTGCTGAAACGCCTCGATCCGGGCCCCATAATCCGGACCGACCCGTCACACTTACTAGCCTCGGGAGACTGGAATGCCCCGACCCGGACCCCATAATCCTGACCAAAACCTATTACTTCCAAGTCTCGTAGAGACTAAGGTATGAACCGAACAACTTAGCATTTCTAATATACCTTGAGGTTACTCATCCATCAATGTGGAAAAGAGATAGACAAATAAGAATAGAGGAACCATTTCTTATTAACTTAGGTAGTAGTCAATACAAGCTTTTGTAACCTCACTAGGAGGCTTTAAATGGTCTGATCCTATCCTAAGTGATTCCTCTAACACACACCACATACACCACCCCTCCGGATGCTCCAGGACCTGCACCTCAGGCCAATCACTGATTGGTCTCGGACTCTCCACCTGAAACAGGCAGTGCAAGTCAGTACAAGGTCATAACC
>OVBI01003193.1:0-13951 GCA_900406495.1 Sisymbrium altissimum
AAAATATTTATATAAATATCACATTCCGCGCAAGGCGCGGGTTACTACCTAATAAATCATTAATGCAAAAGAAATAGTCAGTCATAGGGTGTGTGTTTGGTATTGAGAAAATTGCCAAATAATACCCAAATTTTTTAATTTTGGCCAAAAAATACCAAGACTAAATTGCTGGCCAAAAAATACCTCAATTTGTATTAAATTTGATAAAAAACAACAAATTTATAGTTGACTCGGCCAAATTAGCACACCGTTATCTCATCTAACAGAATCGCTTTATAAAACGACGACGTCATTTTGGATTATTAACAAGAAATAAAAGTCGTAACACCCTAGGTTCGAACAAGGGTCAGAAGGATATGGAGAGAGGACTGTCGCCACTAAGACAATGACAATTCATTGTTATACACTATACAATAATTATAATTATACTTATATTTATTTATGCTTCATTTTATTAAAAATTCAAAATTAAAATTCAAAACCTTTAATTGTATAACTATTAATTTAGATTATTAAAGTTAAAATAAAAGTAACATATATTTAAAGAATTATGATGAGAAGCTAATTTTGAAAATCAAGAGTTTATAAAATAAACATAAAATAACTAAATAAAACTAATAATTTTTGTTTGTAATTTATTATTACTTTTAATTTTAGCAATTTTTATTTAAATAATAATTGTATAAAATTAATTCTTTAATTGTATTTTATTTACATAAAATTTTTAATATAAAATTATTATTTTAATTAACATATAAAATAATAATTTTATTAAATTAATAAACATAGAACTCTTTTAAATAAATTTGTTTTATGTAATAACTAAAAGTAAAAATTAGTAAATTAAAAGTAATAATAAAATACAAAAAATTAAAAAATTAAATGTTTTTGTATTAAAAATAATTATTATAGTATTGTTTATAACAAAACTTTATAATTATTAGTTTTATTTAGTTATTTTACATAATTTTGATTAAAAATTAGTTTCTGGTTATCATTATTTAAATATATATTATTTTATATTTTAGTTTTTGATAATCTAAATTAATAGTTACATAATTAGGATTTTTTTTGTTTTCATTTAGAACTTTTAATAAAACGAAGCATAAATCAGTATAAATATAATTATTGTGTAATATTTAACAATAAAATGTCATTGTCTCAGTGGCGATAGTCTTCTCCTTATATCCCTTTCACCCAAGTTCAAACCTAAAGTATTACAACTATTTACTTCTGGTCAATAAATTCAAAACGACTTCGTTTTATGTTTAACGGATTAATTAGACGCCTTCTAACGATTCTGTTAGATGAGATAACGGTGTGCTAATCTGGCCGAGTCAACTATAAGTTTGTTGGTTTTTATCAAAGTCAATATAAGTTGACGTATTTTTTGGCCAGCAATTTAGTTTAGGTATTTTTTGGCCAAAATTAAAAAGTTTGGGTATTATTTGGCAATTTTCTCGTTTGGTATTTAAACTTTTAAAGTTGTAAAAACTTTTAAATAAATAAAATATGCATATTTTGATTGTCCTAAATTCACTTATAATCCCTGAACTAAAATATCTCACAATTCAAATAATTGTTTTTTTCTTTTTTTTTCTTTTCTAATCCAACAACAAATATCACTTTTCGTTTTAGTTTAATAGTGTAAAATAAAATTCCTAGCTTAAATTTTTTATCTTGTGACTACTTTTCACTTTTTTTCAGTACGTAGTATGTAGTGAAAGAAAACAAAACAAGGAATTGGCAAGAGACCACCTCTCTTTTGGTAATTTTACGAATAGTTTAGTCGTCTTCCATCAAGATTTTAGGGCATCTTTATTACAAGGTTTTAAATAAATATCTAAAATATAAAAAAAGAAAAAAAAATGAAAAAGTAAAAGAGAGATTTACTTTTATCTTTTATCGAAGATATTTTAGAAACTCAAAAGAAGATGGTCTCTACAGTTGTCACTATTTAACTGGTTTAAATATTTAAAATTTTAATTATTTGATAAACTATAGAAAATAATAATATTTTATTTTTGAGAATTTCTTTTTAAAGTTTCAAGCTATAAAGATGGTTTTAGACTTAGAGTACTATTATTGCGGGATTCTAAATAGATTTTAATCAAAATTTTTAATAATAAAAAAAAATTATGACAGAAAAAAGTAATAATCTCTAAAAAAAAGACTTTAAAACTTCATTTATAATAATGATGATATTTACTTTTACACTATTAATTCAACTTTTTTTTTGACTTAACTATAATATCAAAATAATAATATAAAAATAATAAAAATTTCACTTTGGATTTCTAAAGGATAATCATCCTCTTAATACATCTCTCGATCAAAGTAACAAGCAGGGAGGGAACATAAGGACTCTTTCCTTTAGGAAAAAAAGGGTTCATTAAAAAGGATAATCATGGGATTTATTAATTATTTTTTGTCTGGTTTATATAGGAAACAAAGGAAAAAGCTAGGAGGATCGCTTATTAAGACTTGAACTTTAATTGAGAATATTTTGACGTTCTTGATAATAAGACACACACACAAGTCTCGGTTCAAGCCGGTCGTTGATAGGAAAAGCCATTAACAGTAAGACCTCCATCAACACAAATGGTCTGACCAGTAATATATGAAGCTGCGGGTAAACACAGAAAAGCCACAAGTGATGCAACTTCGTTTGGCTCTCCAGCACGACCAAGTGGAGTTCTACTAAACAAACTCTTCTTGTAACCGGCATCTTCGAATAACTGATAATCACAAGATTTTGAGATATAAGAATGATAAGTGCAAGGTGTTAATTGGAAAATTCGAAAAACAAATGCTGGAGGGTGTTTTTGATTACAGGTTCAGCCATATCAGTGAGAATAAAATTAGGAGCAACAGAATTGGTTCTTATGCCATCAGTTGCCCACTCACACGCCAAAGTTCTTGCTAGTTGATTCAAAGCGCCTGCACATATAAACACAAAGAAAATGATATGTATTAGGACAATCAATATATCTAGCTGTTGGAAGTAGCTACTGGACAAAGATTTATGATCCATGACGATAATTAAATAGCTTTAAACTGGTCTTGTCGTGAGTAAGAAGAATTACCTCTCTTTTTTTATGTTACTGAATGGATACCAGAACAAGACCAGTTTAAAGCTATTTAATTATCATGATCTAAAATAAACATACTAATGTACTATATATCTAATCATTTCAACTATGAATTTTGACACACCATACTGGCCCAACTTATTAACGTAAGTCAACATTAATTCATTTTTTACCTTATGTAAAGTCAAAATATTACTGCGTCTAATGTTATTGATTAATTTTCCACCGGTGTACCTTTCGTTAAACTATAGATGGATCCGCATTCCATTGATACAACCCCTCCAACAGAGGAAATCATAGCAATGCTTCCAAATCCAGAAGCCTTTAAAAGAGGATGTGAAAGCTGGCTAAGATGATAAGCAGATTCCAAATTTGTTGAAATATAGAACGAGAAATCGTCTGCCCCATATTCTGTTGTTGGCTTAGGGTGAACTACGCCAACGTTATTCACCTATGTTAAACAAAAAAAAGAGTAACAAATAGTGTTTCAAAAATCTTACTCTATATATATGCCACTACTAAATGGTTATTTTTCCTATAACAATATTCTTAGCTTCTTTATTTCAAGATTAACTTACAAGAATGTTCAGCTTGCCATCGAACATCTTTGAGACGGTTTGCATCAGTGTTTCTCTCTCGGGACGAGAGGATACATCACATATTGAACCGCTCACTTGAAACCCTTTCTTTTCCCATTCGCTTAAACTTTGATTGAGCAGTGTTTCAGATATGTCGCATACATGGATTGTAGCTCCAAAACTAGCTAACTCCTCTACTATGGCACGCCTAAAAATATTCCACAAAAAATTACAAAAAGGCTACCGACATCTTTAAAAGTAGATTAGTAGGTAAAAAACATGATATAACTAGAGAGTAGAAAAAAGAACCCGATTCCGCTGGCTCCACCAGTTACAAGAGCACTCATGCCTTGAAGACTCCATCTTTTATCCATCTTTGTGTGCAATGACCACAGATGCCAAATAACATATATAGACCCTCTATAATAGAGGCATAGTACTATATCAAGTATACGTAGCTAATGACGTTTTGGAGGAGTGGAAACATTAAGCGTCATTTAATTTTTTTTTTTTAAATTATGTAAATGAAAAAGAAAATTTAGCTAAATGGCTACTGGGTAGAAATTAAGTAACATGAAAAAAATGCAAAATAAAATATTATATATAAAATTCTAATTTTTATCTATCATTCAAATAGTTTCCGTACTATATGTTGAATTATTGAACGGATGTCCTCCTCAAGGCATGACCACAGATGTCCGAGTCAAATTGATGATTTTTTTTTGTGTTGTAATATGTTATTTTGAGGAATAAAAATTTCCAAAGTTACTGATATCATCATCTATTTTATTCAATATTAAATTGTAAATTGTAATTCTTAACATGAAAACCAAAAAAACATATTAAATTGTAAGTTACGTATTTTATATATTGTCTCACATCTTCATCTTTTTTTTTTCAAAAAAGATGATTTACTATATTCGGAATCCATTTTTAATTATAGTATGTTTTGCAAAAGTAATCGTAACTAGCATTAATAAATAATTAAATAATTAGATTCTACTTTATTTTAAGGAAGAAAATATTTTGAATTTTATTTATGATCTTAGATTTATAAGATATATTGATAGTTTGATTTTGGTGTAGAAAATAACATTATATATTTTTTTAAACAACTTACGCTAACAAATTATGATATTACATAAATTTTTTGGATATATATGATAATCTGTTTACTGAATTTTGTCGCATTTTAGTTATTTTTAGTGATTTTATAATAAAAACATGTCAATTAGTCTTTTTAATCTGTTATTAAACCTATTTTTAATTTTCTAAATATTTTATATATTTTAGTGAAATAAACTATAAAAATTTGTAACTATAAAAATAAAAACATATCTTACTATATAAATAATAAATATATAAATAAAATAATTTTAATATTCAAATTATCAATTTAAAAATAAAAAATAAATTTTTACATTATTTTATATATATGTTAGAAATTTCTATTTATTATTCTTTTTTGTTGTTAATTTATTAAAAGTGAGATCTATTAGTTTTTAAATTATTTGGATACATATCTAAAAAAATTTTGAAATATATTTAGTAGAGATAATACTATTTTATAGAAATACCTTTAATGAATATGTTGAAAAACATATAAAAGTCAATAGTAATTAATGACATGTAGATTTTTCTTAAAAATAATCATATTTTGATGTAATAAATAGATTTGTAACATGTCTATTTTATGATGATTATATAGAAAGTAATTATTAGAACCGAACTTCAATTAGTACCAAATTGATAAGTATTATATATATTTAATAGTTTAGAAAAATTAGCGAACAGAAACGAGTTTAAAAGTATTGAGTGTTATTTTTATTGATTTGGGATGTCAACAAGTGTTGAGTTGTTTTCTGCTAATTTGGTTGATTTGGGTGGAACAAGTGTTGTGTTTTTAATCTTAACATTTTACCCCCAAAAAACAAGTGTTGTGTTTTTTGATTAATTTGACTGTAGATCTTGGACCCCAATACTCCGTTTGATGCACGTTTTTTTTATTAATTTGGCTGTCGATCTTGGACTCGATCGAGTCTTTTCCCAATACTCTGATTGGTGTCGGTGAAGACTTTTATATTTTTGGTTACATTTTTTCCCTGTTCAATCTAAAATTTAAGTTTACACAAATTCCCAATTATTAATGCATAGGAATTTGGAAGTTGATAAGATTAGATTTTGATTATGTAGTATCTGCAGATTTTTTGTTAATAACATGTGAATATTATCTTAATATTTTCAAGAAATTTTTAAAATGGGATAAGAAGATTGAAGAATAAAAATTTAGTTACCAATGTCCAAAACCCATTATTTTCAAATATATTACTAAAACGTGCCAAAAATGTTGGGAATGAATTGGTTTTTTTTTGGTCCATTTGCAAAATAGGGTAGTTTCAATTTTTTTCTTCGAGAAATGGTTGACTTTGGTTTCAATATTTTATTTTCAGTTTTTTTTCTTTTTTTTTTTTTTGAACCTTTTCAGTTTTTTTCTTCTTCTTATAGATGTATTACTTTTGCCATATTATTTGTATAATGTTCCTTCTCATTTAGCCTTATTTACTTAATTATTTAGAGCTAAATTTTAAAATAGGACAAATAAAGAATAATCAAAATTTTGAATCCTAGTATAAATCTCAAGGAGAATAAATCAAGAATGAAGATTTTTCAGATTAAAAAAAATTAAAAGCGATTTTCGAAAAAGAGATATTACTAGGTTATGAATATCTTGATGATTTGAAATCAGATTTTAGAGCAAACTTTTAAAATTGGACAAATCAAGAATAATTAAAATTTTGAGCCTATAGTGACTCCAATAAAAGATAAATGAAAACTGATAGTCTTCCGATTTAAATGATCCTAAAAACAACGACTCCTACGGGAGAGATGATATTGAATTTAAGATCTCTTCATCGGAAAGAACCTAAACTCGAATCCCACAAGAGATGAACAAAGACTGAAGGTTTTTCGAGTCAAATGATTTCGAAGGGAACTCCCATAGGAGAGATGACATTGTTTTTTGGATCTCATGAATAGAAAGAATCCGAAGACCTCTCTTGCATGGCAGATGATCCTGAAATTTTGGTCTTCCAAGTGGAAAGAGCTTGATGACCCCCCAGAAATTGGAAATTTTTTGCTGTGTGCGATATCTTCAATTAATTTTACATGATTGTCATTCGTTTGTTGTAGGTTGAAAAGTTATGTAGAAAAAATAATCCCGTTCCACGTATTGTTAGGCCCTCTGAAGCATATTTCAACTTGTTGTTCATGACACATAATTACGACTGTAATGATGACGCGTGTTTCCGGTGAGTGGCAAAATATATTTATACTAGGCTTGGTATCTCCAACTTTTTTTTTCCGTTCATTCTGACTACTTCTATTTTTGAACACCGATTCACATTTCTTTTTTATTTATAAAACCTTGAAGGACCGTTATGGTTCTTTTCCATTTTTGCTAGCGGAATATTTCTGAATTCTCGCTTTATTCGTCGACCTTTACTTTCCACCTTGTTCTATCCTCGCCGTTCTTATTTTTACCATAGTCTTACGAAAATTATCTTTTTAGAGTTACCATAGTGCTACCGACCACGAGAAAATTTTATTGGAAATAAGGGCCCAATCTCTAGACTTTAGCACAAAGAGGTTCAATCTGGCCTCAACTTATGCTCTATGAACTTAAGAGAGGTACGACATCCGTGTCTCCATTGGGAGACTCACTTTCCTATGAAACATGACCTACTGCCTTCCAACCGGTCACAACACCATTACGGGTGTTGTTAAAAAAAAAAAAAGAACCCATTACTATTTCTTGCACTCTATAGTTATATAGTTGATGGTCTTGTTCATGGCGCTTATTTTCTTGCACTTAAGAAAAGTCTTGTTCATGGTGCTTATTTTCGCTGGCTTGATGGTCTATGTAGTGTTTTTTTTTTTTCTTTCTGTCAGCCTTTGTTGAGTGTTTTAACTTATATATTTGTGGATAACTAAACTTTTATCTTATACTATTATTATTTTCAAAGTACATTTATAAAAATATTTGAAAAAATATATTATTTACATATTTTGTCATTATTTTTGTTTGACAACAGATTTTATTCTAATTTTAATAGGATTAAACCAAACTTAATCTTACATTATCTTTCAATATTTATTATTTTATAATTACCAAGATTATGTTAAAGCAAAAAAATTATAACGGCATTGGTTTAGTAAATTATTTGTAAAATATTTAATTAATTACATTAAAAAATTTCTGTTATGTAAATAAACATTAATAAATTTTCTAAAAATCAAAATAAAAATTTATTCATTTATTCTATAAATAAGGATTATATTTATATAAATTAATTAATAATAAAATAATAAATAGATATCTAAAATACTTTTTATGTATTAAAATAAGGAAAAAAATTTCTAGTTATTATCACTTAAATTATTTTACAAAGTCTAAAATTTTATTTCTTTTTGTTCAAATTCGTTTTTAGTAAATAATATTTCATAAAGTAAATCTTAAAAATAAATATAAATAGTTATGGATATACAATTTATTTAATAAATTTTTATATTAAATAGAAACTTTTATTAGAAGATTTTCAATTCAAATTATTTGGATCTTTTTCCAAATCTAAAAATATTTAACTGAAATATTTTCAACCTAATTATAAAATTTCACAAAAATCTAAGCAAAATATTTTATAATCGACAAATTGTTTTTACTATATATGATCATTTCATTTTATTAAAAAATATATCTATTATATTAGTAGTTTTATCTAAAATGCATCATATTTTATTAATATATTTTATTCAAAAAATTTGATATTAAATTGAAAAAACTATATAACACTTTGCCTCCTGCAAATATAATTAATAACTATATTTTAAAATGTGTAAGGGTTTTATATTATAAAAAAAAATGTGTAAAGGTTTTTTATATTCATCATATACTTATTTATCATAAGAAATATGAATTTAACGCTTTTCTATCATAATATTTTTAGTTAAATAATATCATTTTAATATTAATTTTAATAATATAATTTTTATAAAATATAATTTATTATTTTTTTGAAATAATTATTTTGCGTAAGTACGGGTTAAAAAACTTTACGTGGCACAAAATACAAGTAAAATCCTAATAGTGTTTTATTTCCTCGAAATTTTCTAAGACTATTACATTTCAGACTATTGCTAAGCACTGTTTGCTCCGCCAAGAATCTTTACTTAGTAAGGTTACTCCTTGTGACAGAGGTTGACTGCATTAGAGAAGCAGATCTTTGTAGAGTTAGTTCAAGTGATCCAGTTACATTTGCCTCAACAATTCTCAATGCATATACTCAGCATCCGCACCTGAAACAGCATAGTGCTTACCACAGGCAAGTGTATATTATTCTCTCTCTTTCTATTTAATTACACTTGTATTTGAGTTTGCCGAATTTTGACACGCAAACTTCGCAAAATTTCCAAGTCAAGTGCTCAAACAATTGATCATGATTGCATTTACATGTTTTTTTAATATTTCAAACTTGTATCTGCTTCAGCTTTTCAATCGTTCTTTAACAGGAACAATGTCTCGGGTTAATCTTCAATGGATAAATTTTGTTAGCTGTTTCTTTATATTTTTTATTTGTTTCTTTACGCAGGTTAAAAGTTATTGATAGGTGCTTTTCGAGAAGAACAGTGAAAGAGATTATATCTACTAACCACTAGGTGATGGGAGAGTAGTTATCTTCTGGTATAAGGGTTGTCCTATTAGTTTATATCAGAGATCAATCATCCTCTGATGTAGAATTATTCTATTTATCTTTTTAGTCACATAGATATAAACTCATTTTTTATGATCTATTTAAAAACCTGGGATGAAAGTCTATCCACGGGTCATCCACCTTCCATAGTCATTAATCTGGAATACTTTTATATGAGCCTAGGGATGAGATTCAGAGATATAACCTGCATTATAAAATTAAAAAAAAGATTATATCTACTTTTATAAGTTTTTCATTAATATTGATGAAAGTGAAATATTTTGTAATGGCTTATTTTATTCATTCACATGCGTTCAATGTATATACATAGTGAAGTTTTCTTTTCTCCATAGAGCTAAATTTAACTTTCTTGATTTACATATATCATGTATCCGAATACCCCCTACAAGTAGGTAATCCGAATTTTCGAACACCTAACTTGCCCAATAACTTCTCAAACGCTGGCCTGGGCAAAGCTTTAGTAAAGAGATCGGCGATTTGTTCTTTAGTGGAAATGTGTCGAGTAGCAATCAGCCCATCTTGTACATCATCCCGAACAAAATAACAATCAGATTCCACATGCTTTGTACGTTCATGGAAAACCGGATTTGCCGCAATGTGTAGTGCAGCTTGACTATTGCAATAAAGTGACATAGGTTGAGGATGAGCAACACCAAAAGTGAGAAGGAGTTCCTTTAACCACTTGAGTTCCTTTAGCGTGTATGCCATGGTTCGATATTCTGCTTCGGCGGAAAAGCAGGAGACAGTGTCTTGTTTCTTTGTTCTCCAAGAGATGGGAGAATCACCCAAGTAAACAATAAACGCGGAGAGAGAACGACGAGTTCGCGGACAAGCATTCCAATCAGAATCGCAATATGCTGTAATGGAGAGATCACAATCTCGTCGAAGATGAATGCCCTGTGCAAGAGAACCTTTGAGATAGCGGACAACTCGAAGAGCAGCTTCCCAATGAGCAACTATTGGGGATTGCATGAACTGTGAGAGAATGTGGAAAGATGTAGCTCAAATCTGGTCGTGTAATAGTTAAATATATGAGACGACCAAGACGTCGGTACTTCTCCGGATTATGAAGTTCTTGGCATTTTAAGGAAGCAAGCTTGTGATTGACTTCGACAGGAACCGAGGATGGTTTAGCACCCAAGAGCCCTGCCTCTCTGATAATATCCACCGCATATTTACATTGTGAGAGGTAAAAACCATCGGGATTTCGAGCAACTTCAATACCAAGAATATATTTCAGTTTCTCCAGATGATCCATGTGAAAGCATGTGTTCAAATACTCCTTGAATTTCTGTATTGCAGAGAGATTGTTGCCAGCAATAACAAAATCATCAACGTAAACAAGGATATAAAGTATCATATCACCTTGAATTAATGAGAAGAAAGAGTAATCCGGATAACTTTGCTTAAAACCAAATTGTTTAAGAGTTATAGAGAGCTTGGCAAACCAACACCTTGGAGCCTGTTTAAGGCCATATAATGATTTACGAAGACGATAGACTTTGGTAGGATCAGATGATTGAAAACCTGGTGGGAGTTTCATATACACTTCTTTATGGAGATAGCCATGTAAGAAGGCATTGTGAACGTCCATCTGATGAACCTCCCAATCCTTTGCAGCAGCGACTGCAAGAAGATGTCGAACAGTGATCAATTTGGCCACGGGTGCAAAAGTTTTGTTATAATCTATACCTACCTTTTGTCGATTCCCCATCACAACAATGCGAGCCTTGTGTCTCTCCAAAGTACCATCTGAATTGAATTTCAGCTTATAGACCCATTTACTTCCAATAGCAGTTTTTCGAGGCGGTAGATCCGTAATATCCCATGTGTGATTAGCTTCTAATGCTTCGATCTCAAGTTTCATAGCCGTGCACCATTCTTTGATGAGTATGGCGTCTTTAAAATGTTTGGGTTCTTTACTATCTAGAATAGCGGCCATGTATGCAATGTGTGTTGCTGTAAAACCATCATCAGAGAAATATTTCGTAAGAGGATAGAGGACCTTACCAGAGGGCTTTGATTGGGAGAGATCAGATGGAAGAGCGCGAGTAGGAGAGGAGTGTACATTGTGAGTAACATAATCCTTAAGCAGAACAGAAGGTTTCTTAGAACGATGACCATGCCCTAATTCTTGTGAGACTGATGCTTCTGAAATGTCAGAAATACTTTCAGCTGGAGTCGGAGGTGAATCATCATCAACAATCTCAGCCATTTCTGGTATTTCCGGTGTAACTTGAGATGTTTCAATCACTGGTGATGGAGAATCAATAGGTACAGAGAACATCCAATCATCATCACTCAGTGTGAGAGAAGGTGTTGGTAGTAGCGATGTAGGCAAACATGATGGAGTGTCGTGAAAGGGAAACACGTTCTCCTGAAACTGTACATCGCGACTCACAAAAAATTGCTCTTTTTCCAGGTCATAGACATGCCATCCTTTCTTGCCATATGGGTAGCCCACAAACACACATTTGCGACTGCGTGTTCCAAATTTATCTTTGTCTCGACTTCCGTAATGGGCATAATACAAACATCCAAAGGTACGTAAAGATGTATAGGATGGTCGTTTGGCAAAAAGTAATTTGTATAGAGTTTTCCCATTCAGAACCGATGATGGCGTACGATTGATCAAGTGAGGCACTCGATGTTGGGTCACTCCGTGGATGTTGTTCCCACAATTACCCACGCATCAAGTTTGACGGGCTTGAGCGTAAGGTGGGATGTTAATGAGATAAAGTCCCACATCGGTAATTGGAGAAATAATGAACTAATATATAAAGGGTAATGGCCAATCCACTCATTACCAATTTGTTTTGAGTTGGAAGCGCATAGTAAAACTCGAATTTAACAGAAAGATTGACTTGCATGCATTCCTGAATTGATTGAGTTACACTTTGACATTAATATATGTGTTGGTTAGGAGAGAGAGGCCGCTCAGGAATCAGATGAATGGATCTCAGCTACCATTCCAGCTTTGAAGAAGGCTTCACCAGGGAGCCTTAAAATCTCTCTTAGATAGGTTAGTTCCCCGTAAATGTGTCACATGCAATAATGGTATAGAGCTGACTTTGTGTATAAAATTTCAGATAAGAGAAGGACGGTTATTCAGGGGGTGGGGCAGTGTCTTACCCGTGAGTATAGAATGGTGTGTCATGTGATGAAAGGAGCGATAAGCAAAGATTTTGTGGAGGTTTTGTCTGCATTTCCGATTGCATCTTCGTCCTGAAGCTGCCTTAATTGTAGAGATCATTACAACAATGTGTCTTAATTATGCAGGTTGCAGAGCCGTAGTGATAAACAAAGATAGGAACCCAAAGATTTAACAAAAACTTTCCATTTATTATTTGTGGTTATGTACGTCATATATTTGTTTTGATATAATGTCATAAATATTGAATTACAGTGGGAGCCACGGCGACTGGAGGAGATGAAGGATAAGATAGTAGAGCAGTACTTCAAGAGAGTGGATGAAGAGGAGGGATGGGAGGATCTAAAGCTTCCGCCAAGGAAAAACTTGCCTGCTTCAATATTCGCAAAGCTGTGAATCGGAGAAGGTGATGGAGCTGATGTAATCTTTCGTTGGTCAACCAATCTTTTTAGAAGTATTTTAGTTATTGTTCAATGGTGAGAGGAATGGTTTTCAATATGTTTAGGTTCTTCTCCACTTTGTCACTTTTCCAGTTTCCTTGCTTTTAGGAATTATGAATCCAACTTTATTTTTGCTTCCTTTGTTTCATGTTTCCTATCATAAAAGCAAAAGAAATAGTCAGACTTAAGGTGTTTAAGAGTCTAGACTTTTAAAGTTTTGAACACTTTAAAAATAAATAAAATAAGCATATCTTAATTGTTCTAAATTCACTTACAATCCCTTTAATTGTTTTAAGGTTTTGAACACTTAAATTCTTTGTTCCCTAAACCAACAAATATCACTTTTTTATTAAAAAGTCACAATATCATATTTTAAAATAAAATTTTCATATAACTTTGGGTCTAGAAGCTTTTATGATCACCTGAATTATCAAAAAATAAAAATAAAATAAAATTCTTTTTAACGTTTATATTAGTGGTGAATGCGTATATGTTACTACTTTTCCAGAAGTAGTGAAAGCAAAAAAAAAAAACAAGGCAGTATTCACTTTATTTTTGCCTTATGTAGCAGTTTTGTTTTAATATTTGGCTTATGTTGCTTTACCGGCAAATTACCTTTGACGCACAATTTCCCTCAAGGTTTTTGAGCCTCACCGTTCAAAATCGCTACTCTTTCCTTGCTTTCGAGAACTATCCAAATCCAACCTTTCAGAATCGAGTCAAAAATCAAGTCGCCATTCTTTTAGCAAATGAGCATTGGCCAGAGACCAAATATTTATAATTTTCTTGAGACATCATTTTATTTTGAATCAATCTAAGAAACACATGGATAACGAAATTAAATAAAAAAATTATATCAAATTTCCTTAGTTAAATACGCTTGGTGGGGATTTTTTTTTATTTATGAAGAAAGCAATGTAAA
>OVBI01003194.1:0-13944 GCA_900406495.1 Sisymbrium altissimum
TCTAGATTAGGAAATTTTTTAATTTAAAATTATGAGGCTAAATGCCATTGGAAGTATCTACATAGGATTAAAAAATTTTTAAATAACCAATAATATCATTTCACACCAGCGTTATAAATTAGGAAAATTTCTAAATNATTAATAAAAAAAATATGATAAGTAAATTATCCATAAATTTCTATTAAACAAAAAATTAATATTACTAATTTAAAATAGAAGATAAGGAAATTATATATAAATATCAACTGTACAACTACAAAACATTAACTTAAGAAAATTTGTAATNATATAAATATCAACTGTAAAACTACAAAACATTAACTTAAGAAAATTTGTAATTTAGAATATAAGATAAGAAAATTATATATAAATTTCTATTAAAAGAAAAGTTAACTTTCTTTTAGATTAGGAAATTTTAAATTTTAAAATAATTATGAGGCTAAATGTCATTGAGAGTGTCCACATATGATTATTTTTTTTAAACAATTAATAGTATCATTCCACATCAGCGTTATAAATTAATGAAAATTTCTAAATTTTTTAATTATATTGTTAATAAAAAAAATACATAAGAAATTTTTTAATTATATTGTTAAATATCTATTTTACAAAACATTAACTTAATATTAAATTAAGAAAATATCTAATTTAAAATATAAGATAATAATTATATATAAATTTCTATTAGACAAAAATTAATTTAATTATAGATTAGGAAATTATTTAATTTAAAATAATTATGGCATCTTATAGTTAACTATATATAACTTATAATAGAACCAATAGTATGCCATTGAGAGTATCCACATATGATTAAAATTTTAAAATAACCAATAGTATTATTCCATATCAGCGTTATAAATACGTTATAAATGACGTTAAATTCGAATTTGAAATTTATCATCATTATTAGATTTATTGTGGAAGTTAACAAAATTATATTTAGATAATATTCCATAGCAAATAAATATCACATTTTAAAACACAAATTTTTTAAAAAATTATTATAATAAATATATTTAAAAATTTAGTGGACACTTTTAACATCATTTAACTTTAACTGTTATATATTAATAGAAGTAAATTAAATAATAAAATATTATATATATAGATATTGTAGAAATATATATGTTAAAATATGTATAATATATATATTAAAAATCCCTACGCGTAGCATGGGTGAAAAATCTAGTTTATAGTAACAATACCCTTAAAAACATTTTAGTCGAAAAAAAGAATAAAAAAATAATTGGACACGACACGATGAGTTTGCCCTAAAAGATGAACCACAATCACGCGTCTCCATATCTTACCTTCAGCCTCCTTCCCTTTGTCCTTTTATATATAAATACCCAGAAAACGTCTCTTGCTTTGGTGCTTTCTCTCATTCATTCATCGGCGCAAGCGTTTCATCTTCCGCTCTCAAACACACAACAAACAATCCTCTTCTTTCTTCGTCATCTTACAAGGTATTTTTCTATTAGATATTCCGATTGGTTTAATATTGATCCATCTCTTCTCGTTTGACCTGTTTGGTTTAAGATTTCTTTTAGATTGGGTATTTATCGATTCGATTGGTATTTGGATTGATTCAATAGAAATTGATTGTTTCTTGATTGGTGATCTTGTTCAATCTGATTCGTTGATGTTTTCATATTGTAAATTTCGATACTTCTCTCTGTTATTGGTTCTTGATATTTTTACAAGATTCAGAACTTTCCCGGTTAGATCTCCGGTTTAATCTTTACCTGTTTGAGATTAGCTGTCTTGGATTTTGTTTTTGTTGCCTTCTTGTAATTGAAAAGCCTAAGCTTTTGTCTCTCTTAAGAATAGTTTGGGTCTTGTCTCTTTTATGTTCCTTTATTAAAGTCTCTCTCCTTGTCTTGTTTTTATATGTTATGCAGGAAGTTGGCAGTTTAAGCTGCTGTTGGGGAAATACGGTTTGTCAAAAGTGGAGAGTCTAAAGAGTGAAGAATCTTTTATGTCTGAACAGGCTTCTCTCTTTCAATCATCTATACGGCTTTTAGGAGAGTACTGTCCTATATCTAGGAAAAAGGCGACTCATAAAAGTTTGCGTCTTGGATCTTTTGAGGCTTCTTACAACAAGACAAGCAGTTTGGGTTTTCAGTTTATGCAACCTTTCCAATTTCAGTGCCTCTTCTGACATTCCCTGCCATATTGTGTGTTTGCTTCCTCTAGTCATCAAATCAAAAAATGGCTTTGCAAAACATTGGTGCTTCCAACCGCGACGATGCCTTCTACAGGTACAAGATGCCACGGATGATGACCAAGATTGAAGGTAGAGGCAATGGTATCAAGACTAATGTTGTTAACATGGTTGAGATCGCTAAGGCCTTGGGGAGACCTGCTGCTTACACTACCAAGTATTTTGGTTGTGAGCTTGGTGCGCAGTCTAAATTCGATGAGAAGACAGGAACCTCGTTGGTGAATGGAGCTCACGACACTTCCAAGCTTGCGGGACTTCTTGAGAACTTCATCAAGAAGTATGTTCAGTGTTATGGATGTGGGAATCCTGAAACTGAGATACTCATCACGAAGACGCAGATGCTCCAGCTGAAATGTGCGGCTTGTGGGTTTATCTCTGATGTTGATATGAGGGATAAGCTAACAGCGTTTATTCTGAAGCATCCTCCAGAGCAAAAGAAGTCGTCTAAGGACAAGAAGTTGAGGAGAGCTGAAAAAGAAAGGCTCAAGGAGGGTGAAGCGGCTGATGAGGAGATGAAGAAACTTAAGAAGGACGCTGCTAACAAAAAGAAAGCTACGGGTACTTCGAAAGACAAGGTTTTGAAGAAAAAAGATCATTCCCCACCTCCAAGCCAATCTGATGAAAATGAGCAAGCAGCTAGTGAGGAAGATGATGATGATGATGTCCAGTGGCAAACAGATACTTCCCGGGAGGCTGCTGAAAAACGAATGAAAGAACAGCTCAGCGCTGCAACAGCTGATATGGTGATGCTGACTACGATTGAAGAAGAGAAAAAGCCAGCGGTTGTGGAGAAGAAGTCGCCAGAAGTGCCTTCAGCGAAGCTACATGAGAACGGCAATAGCAAGATTCCTGAAAACCCTCATGACAAGCTTGTGAGTGAGATAAAAGAGCTTCTAAGCAACGGTTCAACTCCTTCTCAACTCAAAACTGCCCTGGCTTCGAACTCCGCTTCTCCTCAGGAGAAAATGGACGCCCTGTTCTCTGCTCTTTTTGGTGGCGAAGGCAAGGGGTTCGCTAAAGAAGTGATCAAGAAGAAGAAATATCTCGTGGCGATGATGATGATGCAAGAGGAAGCGGGTGCTCCACAGCAGATGGTTTTGCTTAATGCAATAGAATCTTTCTGCGTGAAGGCAAACGCAGAGGCTGCCAAAGAGGTTGCTCTTGTTATCAAAGGGCTTTACGATGAAGACCTTTTGGAGGAGGATGTGATTTTCGGATGGTACAAGAAAGGCATCAAAAGCTCCCCGGTGATGAAGAACGTGACTCCTTTCATCGAGTGGCTCCAGAACGCTGAGTCTGAGTCTGAAGAAGAGTGATACTGTTTTCTTTTACTCTTAAGTGTGGTTTAAAATTGTGTCTGTGTCTGTGTCTGTGTCTGTGTCTGCGTCTTTCTGGGTTGACTGCGAATCTTGAATAAGGTAAGAGGACTGTGGCTAAGATTTCTTCACTTAAGCAGCAGCTCTTGTCATCGGTCCCGCTGTTGTTTTCTTTAGATGATCTCGCCACTATGTTTTAAGTTTCAGACTTGAAATTTCAGACGGTTTACTTATGTTGTCTCTTGGTATTTGTAGTGATTAAAGACCGTATGTTATTTTATATCGTTTAATGACTATTTTTCTTATAAGCGACTGTGAAAGCATAAGAATTTAGAAAATGAATGTGGAATAGTAGGTCAAGCTGTTAGCATCAAAAAAAAAAAGAAGGTAAAGCTGTGACCATTTATGCGACAAAGGGGTCGAGTTGTGAACTCAACCACAATTTGATTTGTGATTCTAATAAAGGATGTCAATCAAAAGCACGGCCCGACATCAAAGGAAAAAAAAAAGGTAAGAGGAATAAATGCATATCCAGGTTGAGAAAAGTATGTAAGTTGCTTTGATTTTTGATTCAGATTAGCGTGTAATGTTGTGACAAATGCCTTTACGTCATTAATTGAACAATTAAATTAATATTGAAGACAACTAGATGGTAATATAACAAAAAGGATGATATAAACAATAATCACGAAATTATGACAATAACCTAAAAACAATAGCTTCCCATTTCGACATCGATTGCAATTCAAAATAGACAAAAACATAAATACATACATATATATAGCTGGATCATACAAACACCTTTTAAAAAAATATCCAATCCCGACCAGCATGCAATATCACTGAAGACAATGCATATATTTTATTATGTATAAATTCATATCACCTTAAAATGCTTCACATATGTAAGATATAAACATAATAAGCATCTTTAATCTATATAAACCATATTATTTTTTAGATACAGAGTAATCTATACCCATATTTATTTATTTATTTTCGTAAATATATAAAGTTTTTTAAATTTTAAATTAAGAAATATTCTGAAATGTATAATAGTTATTCAACAGATCAAACAATCTTGTTTCGAAGATCATCAACTTATTAAGAACTCGGATAAACTAAAACTTCAGTATATTTAAAGTATGTATAGACCGACCAAACATCATTACAGAACCGAATGATAGCAAACCTTATAATGCAAATAATATCTCCAACTTTGCATTTAGACTAAGATAACATAAACTCTTCATAGTAGTCTGGATTAAGTACAATTAGTAAACGTACACCTCTATAGACATAAACCAAAATAATGAGAACAGAGTAATTCGAAGCAGTACAACATTTGCATAAACTAAAAAGATAAAAGATACATATGGTTTTGGAGCTCAAAACCCACCAGACCCCATGTATTCTTGCCAAAATCCCAAATTCTTTTAAATGTTCCAACATTAACAACTCTACTTATGATATCTAAAATAAATCAATGTTGACAAATATCAGATAAAAGATAATCAGCAGAACTAATGTAAGATTCCATAGGACTATTACCAATACACACAAGAGGATCCATCTCACCACACACGATATCCTCAAACTTTACATCTGGTGGAAAATTTTTAAAATCTCTCATGTGCATTTTAGTGTAAGACGTTTGACAATTGCACTCGATTTTAAAAGAATGTGATATAGGTTGAATCTCACCATCAACATGCACAATATCAACATCACAAAGTTCTATCCAATCACCTTCCATGATTGCCTCGACTAAGTCACCACAAAAATCTTCTAACAATACCGCGCTAATTGCATTACCCTATATAATATTCGTATGTCAAATCACAGTTTAGAAAGTAAAAACGTGCACACATAAAACACCAAATAAAAACAAACCTACCTTCTCATCAATGAGTATCAAATGCACCAATTCTTCATTTCCATGGAGATGTTTAAAGATACGAAGCACCATCACACGCGTATTCCGTTTATAAACCATCGGCTCTACTTCTGAAACCGGCAAGAATGAATCAAAACATAATTCATGAACAGCCCCTAAATGCCAAAAAGACATGATAGGAAGTATGTCTTGAATCAGAACTCTACAACTAAACATAGATAAGGAGTGGAATATACTTATACAACTAAAACAGTTACATATTCCTCATTATGTTTTATTTTCTATAATAATTTAATATGACGGTAATCCAAACAAAATTTAACATATATTTTACTTCATCGTGATAATAACGCTTATAAAACCTGGTTTACATAATCCGGTAAAGATAATCATTCTATTTATTTTATAGATAACGCAGGTTTGATACAAACATGATTTTTACAAATAATCTATAGATTACGTACATGCCAGAATTATCATGCATTCAGGTAAAAACAACGAACCATTTTTAATAATCGCTATAATCGCCAGATTCTTAGTTTTAAGAACACAAATAACAAACAAAATAGAGACGAAGATCCAAAAAAGCTTAAAAAGATAATAAAAAACCTAAGCTTATACAGCCTACATATTCTAAAATACCTCTTTGTATACCATATTAATTGTAGTCTTCTTTGATTTTCCCTTCTTGTCGGTCACCCATATCTTCAATCCTTTTCTTGCAATTACTCTAGACGTAGTAACATACAGCTGACCATGCGAGAACACAGGCTTCGGTAGAAACAATCCAACCTGTTGCAAAGTCTGACTTTGACTTTTATTAATAGTCATTGCGAAAGCAAGTGAAACAGTAAAATGCATGCATCTCATTCTAAATCGAAACCTTGTTTCTGGCGGTGTCACGAACATTCTCGGCAGGAGTTTGTCCAACCTTTTCTCCTGTGATCATCTTAGCCTCAAACACATGACTGGCCATCTGCGTCACAAGCAATCTGGTACCGCTTCACAAATCGCCTTTACCATCTATATTCCTAAGTAACATAATAGTAGCACCGATCTTTAGCTTTAAATCATGGTTTGGCAATTCAGATATCTTAATGCTATTTAGATACTCTTGAGTGTACACGATATCATTGATCTTGCTTGTATCTGAGGTACCAATACTATACGAACTGAGGAACGAGTGCTCGGGATCTTGCAACATGTAAACCATATTTAAATCAAATTACCAAACAAAGACAGCGAAAAACCTAAAACAATACAAATACACCTAATCAATTCACCTGAAATCTGGGATAGCATATGCTCGTTTATGACATCAACATCGCTGTTCCATGGGCTTAGTATATCGCTGTCTTGGAAATATTTGGGATCACGCTCTGTTAAATAAGAGCATATGTAAACTTTCTTCTTAATTTGACGCGTTGGATCTTCGCATTCCATCACCAATCAAATCATCAAGAATATCAATCTCCGCCTCCCCATCATTAGGCTCGTTAATTTTTCCATTGCATGCGTCAAGTATCCAATCAGAAAACTCTTTGAAGCCTTCTGCATCTCCTCCGATAAGCCGCATATTCGTCTTGAGCTCCCTAACCTTGTGAGCCAAAGTAATTTTCAAGGAACATGGGAGAAACACCAACCGCCAAGCAATTCCCTCAGATGATGGCGACCATGCAAGCAATCCAAATGCGACTAAAACATATCAAACAACGACGGACTGATGGTGAAACTTGTGACACCAGCAGCACTGTCGGCAGCCGAGGTGGGAGACCACCACGTCAAGGACAACAACAACCTTGCGATGGGCAACCCGCAGGTTAACAACAGAGCGGTCTGCCTAGAGACCGTGGGAGAGGAAACAACCAGGACAGAAATGATGATGAGGAACCACCATGGCAAAGAGGCAAAGATGTAAAGCTCACGCCACCAACCTTCGCAAGAAAAATCAACCCTGATACTTACCTAAATGGGAGAGGTGTATGTAGTACATCTTCTACTACTACGAATACTCAGGAGCAAACAAGGTGGCTCTAGCTACAGCTCAACTCACGGATAACACCTTGGCTTAGTGGGATCGAGAAATAACTGACCGGAGGAGGCGTAGACTGCACCCGATTGGTTTGTGGGAAGACATGAGGTACCATCTTAGGAAGAGTTACATACCAACCTACTATTACCATAACCTCTAGAAGAAGTTCTGCAAATTTCAACCTGCATAGGTGAAAGTAATCTTCAAGGAACTCGAAGTAATCTACGAAATTATATATTATTATCATTATTTTATTATATTAATGATGTAATTTTATTTTATTATTTACTATATCAGCATATTTTTAATTTTATATATCTTCATTGTTATTTATTAAAAATAAATAAAATCCTTTTAAGTATAAAACTAAAATATATATTTTTTTGAGTATAAAATAGGTATATCAAGACTAATTGATTATTTTATAAATAAAAAATGTAACTATAAAAAACTAATGCTATTAAATATAATTTTACTAAAAAAATAGAGATTAGAGGCAAAAATTTAGAGTCTTATTATAGATGCTCATGGTATCTGTCTTAACCATACATTCCCTTTTGAATACATTTGTACCTAAGTACCTTTGTCTCCAAGCTACTCTACGTCTCTACCTTTGTCTATAAGTTTTATAAAGCTTAGTGAACAAAGATAATAAAAAGAGAAGAACACTTTGCTCTCTCTATCTCTTTAGTCTCTCTTGTCTTCTCTCGATCTCTCTCACATATCTAAGCTTTCCATCAATAATAAACAAATTATATATATATAGATATATATATATAGATATGTATATATATATATAGATATGTATATATATATATATATAGATATGTATCTATTTATATAAGAGTCTTGTTTACAACAAGATAGTATAATTTTTCAACAAGAACAAAATAATAACAATAATAATACTACCCTCGGAGACATTCGTTCTCTCTTTCTTTTCCTCGATTTAACTTCTATTTGCTAAATTAAGTTCACTGTAATATATTCGTCTAATCGTCTTATCTGTCTTTGATAACTTTACATCCCAATTTCTTTTGGTTTGGGCCCAACAGCTCGTGCACTGTTTTGTTTTAGTTGGTTCTCCATCAACATAGAATTCAAAGAATAAAATGGAATAGTTAAATGGGCACACGAAGGGGTCATGGGAAAGTGTTGACAGCTCATGCGGTTTGGTAGTATTCAGTTGTTTTAGATCCTTTTTTTTAGCAATGTATCAGTTCCTTACAATGGATTTATGATTGGAATCCTTTTTTCTTCAAATGAATTGAACATAAATCATTTTTTTGTTATGATATTGAGAGTTGAGGACAGCGAAGCCGTGATGGGGGTTTTTTTTTTCTTTTTTCTTTGCGTCGATGACAAGTCATACACAGACTCCTCACAAGTCACACGACCTGATACTTATTGTCAAAAACTAGTGGTACCTTTGTTTCTTGGACACTTCTCGTTGTCCTTTCTAACATTTACTCTTATCGCCAAAGCACCCGACTAATTTCAACAAACACACTACAAATAAAACGTCCGAGTCAAAGTCCAAGTGAACAAGTAAAGAGTATCTAATATATATACAAACACTAAATATGAGCTTGTAGAAAGTTTAACCCCATTATAACCAAGCTTGCAGTGCTTCGCAAGTTTAACTGTTTAAGTCTTTACGTTCTCTCTTCCCTTCAATTGCTCCGAAAAGTCTATTGGACCGTATCAAACATTAGTATCCATCGTGTGTGTGGACTTTAGAGAAAACTACGAGAAAGTGAAAATAACGAGCGACGTACTTTTCACGTGCCAAGCACATGCAATGCGGTCGGGTGAGTTGTGTACATCTCCCCAATTTTCTATATTTATATCTTCATTATCTAATCCTCTTTGTTTTACTAACCTTTCTTCGCTTTCTTACTTTGTTTTTTTCCTACTTTATAGATCTGTCAATTGATTCACTTTGTTTCTCCATGTGGGTCTATCCTTACCAAACATAGATGATAAAATAATTTTAATCTAGACGACGAAGAAAGAAGATAAAAAAAATGACATGTTTGAATTGTGGTAATAAAAAATTAATCCTCTTCTAAAATCTGTTTAGTTCATTGTTGTAAATCACTAATTTTGTGTAAGATTATTTGTGTTGTTAATATGTCTGGTACTTTGTTGTACTAAAGTCCAGATTCCTTTTTATCGTTCAACAAGATCCAGCGAGTAGTGTAATTTGCGTATAACATGATACTGTCTCTCCTAATTAAGTGTTTGACCATATGCCTCCTTTTTATTTTCTGTTGGAATTTAAATTATCTTACTGCCATATGTACGATCTTAAAAACTGATCGGGACCGAAAACAAAAAAATCAAACAAAAACACTGATGAGATGTTAGATTTAACATTTTAGATTTAACGTAAGAAACAAAGTCTCATAATAACGCTTGTTTTCAACTTCAAAATCATTCATTTGATCTTCTGACTTGTAAGCTAAAATAAATTAGTGTATTACTTCAGAACAAGCTTTCAAAAGTAGTCAAACTACCCTCTTAAGTGGTTTCCGAATAGGATTAGACAAGTTCCATTTTCAAGTCTTCCAAACGGTTATCATTACTGTAACATGTTATTATGAGTTTGAAATTCTAACGAATTTATAAGTAAAGAAAAGTATTTATTAGTCAATTTTTTTATGGGACCAAGTATTCGATATACTCTTATTTTCTCACACCGTCTTAATCTTTTCCAGAAACAAATGGCTGATAGCTAGCTATGTATATTATACACAGTATATACATGAGATCTGGCAAGTTTAAATCCTAGATCAACAATCAAACGTGAAAGTTGGTGGGATTGGTGTTAGGTTTCCTACCTTTTCTTTCTTTAAATTCAGTTCTTCATATTTAAGAGGAGACTGTTTAATCTCCTCAATTCTTATTAAAAATGAACTAGACAAATGTAGTGAAGTGGTTATGATAAACACTCGTTTCCGAGAGATCCAAATAATGCAACAGTTTTTAGAAAAATGAAAAGTAGAGTGAAGTGTAGACAAAGAAGGGGACAAAGACAGTCGAGATTAGTACATATGTCATTAAAAATTTTACCATCAAATTTGGACCATTCTCGGGAAAATATATAAAAGTCATGGAACCTTTCTTGTTAGTACTTCTTTTGGAGTAGATCTTAACGATATAACAATTTAATATGTTGTTTACAGGCTCGATAAATGTAGGGATCAAAATGATGAGTTTTCTAATCACGCGAGAGGTAAATGCAACGCAAAAGAACCAATTACAATCATCCTTTCGTAGGCTATGCTCCCGTAGGTCTTTTAACATTTTTAAAACCGTAATAGATGGCAAACAGAAAAGACAGTCGGATATCATATAATGGAGACTACCGTATGAGTCGTAGTGTATTTGTAAGGCATAAGAGTGTCAATATCAATATGAATATTAACAAAAAAAAAAGATGTCGATATGAATTGGATGGTATATAGTTAAATTAGTGGTCAATTTGAGCGTTATCCCATTTCCGCGTGCAAAATTTGACGTTGGATGCTTACATCTCGACTCTCGTGGTAGGTTGGTACACTTTTTTCATTAATGGTGACATGGTAAATAGTGTATTATATATACTTATTTTCCTCGGTCTAAATGGCAATAGTCTCAATTATAACATTTCCTACCTACAAGCCAAATCTCAATTATTCAAAAAAGTAATTATGCCTTCAGAAATTATATTTGAAAAATATAGAGAATAAAGACACTTTACCAGTTTGGGAAGAGGCCAATTTGCTGGGAAAAAAAATCTGGTGGTGAATGTGAAACCCCAATAATGAATGTCTTCTCTACTAATAAAGCCACTTTGACCAAAGCCTCTCTATCTCCTTATTTTAAACCATCAAAGCTTTGCTACACTCCAACTACCACAAAACCAACTCTCCTCTATCTCATTCTCTCTCTCTCACACATTTTTGTAAACTAATCAAACATAAACAAGTTTAATCTCTCTTGTCTCTTAGAAGATCAATTGGTTTGAGATGTTGGAGACGAGACAAAACAGTGTTCACTTCCAAAGACATACTTTCTTACCAATGTTATGTTCGAGACCTTCAATCAAGAACGTGACCATTCCGGGAAAATTAAATCAAGAAGATCATCAAACCGATCCTTTGTCTCCCAAAATCAGCTGCATTGGTCAAGTCAAACGCAGCAACAAGATAGTCGGTTTTCCGACCACCTCTTCCTCCTCCATCACTCCCGCTGCTCACCACCGTTACTTCAAGCTCAAACGCCTATTCTCGGGAAAGAATCTCACATTCTCAGCTCCCACCACTACAACCACTAAGAGTAGTCGAGGAAGAATAAAAAAGGAGGAGTTTGATAGTAAAAAGATTAATGTAATCGATGTTGCTTCTTTGGATCCGCCTTTGCCAGTTGTTAAGAAGAAGAACGACGGTGGCGGTGCTGGTGGAGATAAAGCAGCCGAGAATCTGTGGAAGAGGAGATCTGCTGGTGGTGGTTGTCAACTACGGAGTTTGCAGATTCAAACCAATTGTACTCCTCATCTGAAGGTTACAACTGTTTGAGTTTTGGATCAAAGGTTTTTTTTCTGTTATTGTAATTTTAGTTATTACTATTTATATAGTTTGTACAAATACAAAATGCTTAAAGTATAAGAAAAAAACACAAAATCCACGGTTTCTTTCTTCTTTCGTCTTCTTCTTCCGAAAATTTTGATGTCTTCCAATATCACCGATAATATAAATACCGTTTTTTTTTTCTTTCATAGTGGATTTGTTTGAGAAGAAATGGTATATATTCACTCTTTAGTGCGCACACAAACACATTTAGAAAAATATGTTTGTTGAAAAAGTTTTTTTTGATAACTGTGAGATCCAAAAGACTATTTAGGTCCAAACACTAACAGCATCATTATCAGGAGGTTCCAAATTATAGTCTTTTAAAACATAAATATAATTGATAAGATTATATAGCATTGTTTTATTAGGAAATAGTCTCTTAACTTTTGGAACACTCAACTAAAGTCTCTAAACATAAAGATTTTGGTTGAGTGTTCCAAGGATTAGGAGACTCTTTCCTAATAAAAAAATAATATACAATATTATGAATTATATTTATGTTTTATAAGATTATGGTTTGAAATCCCATTATAATATTTGCTCTAATCCTTGCATCTCGATATGCGTTTAGAAATATTCCAAATTTAATCACGGTTAGATAGTCAAGGGAATTTAAACCTATACAGTAGCAGGCTATTAACATTTCCTTACCAATAAAATATAAGTCCTTGGTTAAAAAAAAAGAATCACTTTTTAATTAATAAAACTATTGATATATTTGTATTATATATAAGCAGAAAATTTTATTCAGTTGATTGTAGATTTGCAACTCCTCGCAATTTTGAAACTTTATTTAGAGGTACAAAGTATAATTTGTAAGAATTTCAAGGTCAATGTGGTGATCCTAGTAACTAGAATGAGTTGTTCAACTTGTGTCATGCATCTTTAAGAAATGTGTTTGAACTATTTTTTTGTATTTTCAAATCCTATTTTCTGATTTTTAAATTTATACCACCATTTCCTTTAAAAGTACAAGTAAAATTTGTATTAGTTTATACTGGATTACACAACTTTCTTCGGAGACATTGTCAGTCTAATAAGTTTCTTCCTGAAAAAAAAAATGTGGATAACCAATAATATAATTCAAAGAAAAGAAATAGAAATATGAGAAATTTCTATGAAGAAAATGGAGATGTAGGAATTCTCTAATCTCAGCAAAGAGAATATGCTAATAATTGGAGAAACACAATAGCAGGTAATATATATATAGAAGTTACACAAATAGGGAGCCTACAATAAAGATAATGAGACTTTTATTTTAAAATTATGAAATTATTTTTTCGTATGTTCATGTCAATTTGAGCATTGTTAGTTTTTATACTTTGTTTTTCTAGAAATGAACCTCTCAATCTTTGTGATGAACTTATTTGAGCATTATTAGTTCTTTTTACTCTATCTCTCCTCCTTGCTTTTATTACGTTTTTTCTTCCTAAATTGTCATCATTGGAAGTAACAACGGCCAAAAAGAAGATTTCGGTTTGAGGTCCACATCCAAAGGTCATACTGGAGACGTTAAACAACTTGTTGAGATTCAAAGGCAAACAGTATCCCCTTATAATCTCTCTCTAAGCAATAACCTAGGTTCGCTCATCTCTCAACCATTGTTTAACAGACCAAACTAAAACGAATGGTCTGGAAATCTACACATAACTGTTAAGAATAGGAAAAATTTTGGTTTTGTGGGCAGTTTGATTCCACAATCAAATGAAGATTCAGACGATTTGGATATACTTCATATTTTTGAATTAGAAAATATATGATAAGTTGTGTATAAAGGAATGTTTACTTATAAGCTCATTAGGTTACTTGGGAAACACTCTATATTGATTATATATATATATATATATATATATATA
>OVBI01003195.1:0-13942 GCA_900406495.1 Sisymbrium altissimum
TGTCAGGTTAGTGAAGAGATATGGGATTTGAGTCTGAGGCGGCTTGGGTATAGACCTCTAGCTTTTCATACGTGGGATGCTTTCTCAGAATGGCTTGGGTTGAAAGACAACACTTCTCCTCTCACTCTAAGAAGACTGGTGGCGCAGGCAACAATTTACAAAATCTGGGCTGAACGTAACAACTGACTGCACAACAGCTGTTCCTCAACTCCTCAAACCATCTTCAAATCCATTGACAGATTAGTCAGAGACGCAATCCTCGCTAAACGGCATCTGAAAAATTTCAGTGATCTAATGCAAACTTGGCTCACTTTTGCGTAATTATCATTGTCTCTTCTTTCTATAAGGCTCACCCTTGTTTTTATTTTTTTGCCCAAGAGTGACCCTGTCTGGTTAGCGGATTTGTAATATTTTACAAACAAGTATCATTTTTAATGAAAATTCACATACTTGGCAAAAAAAAAAAAAAAAAAATTAACCAACGTTTGAATAATTATAGACATTTTTCCACCAGGTTGACAAAGTGGATATAAAGCAGCAATGAGGGCATATGTTGCAAAGCAGATGATGGACATGACTAATAATTGGAAAGGGGATTATAGAAGAAATTCTGACAATAGTCTCAGAAATCAGATCGTCAACTGATGGTCCCCGCGTACCAGCGATCCAGAAGGTAGGATATTCATCAAATAACATATGTAAAATAGAAGAAAGAAATATTAGAATTGTCACAATGACACCCCTAAACTTAGGGTCTGTCCAGGAACCAACATGTCTAGGTTTCAGACACTCAGGTTATTCTGGTGATGTATGACAGAGATGTTCCACCCTTCTTTGACGACTCCATCGGCGAAGGTAAATAATCATGAAACCTAATATTTGATAACTCTCTTATCAATACATGTGTCTAGCTTGTCTGAACTAACTTAACGATAATTATATAACCTGTTAGTTTATACCCATTGATTAATAAATGATTTTTATTGCAACAAACGAATTAGATAGAGCCCTACGAGGGGATGATATTTATGGATAATAAAACTTAAAACGTGGAAAGTGATAGCTTGGTCAAGTTAATAAGTATAAGTGATATCTCCAAAATTATCGTGTAAATAGCCAGATTTGTAGAAAGATACAATATAGTTAGTGGTAACTTATTTATAAAGAATAAAAACATAGACCGCACTAAGATATTAGAGTTATTAGTGATATGTACAAAATTATCTAGTCATCGTGTTACTTTTTTTTTTTTTGGTTTTCTCATCGTGTTACTTTTGATAATAACAATATATGTAGAGGTCAAGTTTATATGACAAGAAGAATAAAACATAATTTGCTCTATTATATTAGAGTTATTCGTGTAATGTGAAAAGGATATAAGATAATTTATAAAAGTTTGACTTATCTTAATGATATCTCTAAAGTTATTAACATAGGTATGTTTCATGAACACCACCTAACACATGCTTACAACGTCACCAATATATATATATATATATATGTTAGAATAAACAGTGATCACCAATCTTAGTATTTGGAGAGAATCAGATTATTACAACAAAAGTAACTCACAAAAGAAGATGGATAAGATTAAGAACGAACTTCCTCTGAATTTGAGAGAAGACAACCTAACAGAAGAAACCAAGACTTTGATCACTTCACTTCCTTCGAAGGACGATTTTATAGAGAAGCTCTACAAGAACCAAGGATGTTGGTACCCAAACACTCACCAAGGAGTCCAGAATTTCCAGGAAGGTTTCAACCCTCAAGACACCGATATAATCCTCGCTTCTTTCCCCAAATCCGGCAGCACTTGGCTCAAAGCTCTCACAGTCGCTCTTCTTGAGAGATCCAAGAACCGTTCTTCTAGTGATCGTCATCCTCTGGAATCCAATAACCCCCATGGCTTAGTACCATTCTTGGAGATGATTCCGTATCACAAAAGCTCAACACCTGACCTTACCAACAAGTTCTTGTCATCATCAGGTCCGAGGCTATTCTCGACTCATTTGTCATTGCATACACTGCAAGAGGGTCTCAAGGAATCTCCTTGCAAGATCGTATACGTAAGCAGGAACCTGAAGGATGTGTTGGTATCTTATTGGCATTTCAGGTGTGCCTTACTTCAAAAAGAATTAGACAAAAGCATTCTTGAGTCTTCGTTTGATTCAATATGCAGGGGAGATGGCTATTTTGGACCCTATTGGGAACATGTATTGAGCTATTGGAGAGGCAGCTTAGAATACCCTAATCTCGTTCTTTTCATGAGATACGAGGAAATGAAAGCAGAGCCCTTTCCTCAGCTTAAGAGACTTGCAGAGTTTTTGGGGTGTCCATTCACTGAGGAAGAAGAAGAGGCAGGGGCTGTGGACAAGATCTTGGAACTTTGTTCTCTGCGTAATCTGAGCAGTATGGAGGTCAACAAGACAGGAAAGAATTTGTACAATGTGAATCACTCTAAATTTTTCCGCAAAGGAGAAGTTGGTGACTCCAAGAATCATTTGAGTCCTGAGATGGTTAACAAAATCGACATGATCGTAGAGGAAAAATTTGAAGGCTCCGGTTTGAAATTCTAAATCATGTGTGTTTCTCTGTAATAAATAATTAAAGAATTCATCATATTTGGTTTCTTTAATGGATTTGTAATAATAATAGATAATTCAACCTATTCTCTGTGAAAGGTTAATTATTTTCTTATATAAGGTTTGCTTTTTGCTCTCTGTTTCTCCTCTATAAGCTTTGCAATTGTCACTGATCTTCGTAAGGGTGAAAAGCGTTGCAATGGTCAATGCCTACAGATGAAGAACCCTTTTGCTGCTAATAATCCTTAGCTGGTTAGTTTCTACATAAAATGTCCCACATCGGTGTTGTTTACACTACTTTAACTTTATGTATATACTTCGGGAGAAGTGGCGACACTGATTTGCAATAGACAACTCTTAAAACTTTATTAATTTAAAAAACTAAATAAGAAAAAAAATAATTTGGAAGAGATACGTACACACCAAATACCAGTACTCCTAATTTGTTTGGAAACATATACTAACAAATTGCGATATTGAATACGTCAAGCTAAAATGCCACAACCTAACAGAATATGGATCCGATGCTACATCACATAATAATTTATACGATTGTTAAATTCTACGTACATGCAAGATATCACATAATAATCTTGCAACGAAACCCTACATTACATCTCTATTGAATAAAAAGCAGGTTTAGGAAGAGAGACATTTTACTCCTTTTACGATCGTGGAATGTGAGGTAGCCTTGCAAAGCCTAACTAAGAAAATTAACAGAAAGACCGAGAAGTTGGCAAGGTGCTTCGTAATAGCTTACTGTCACCTAGCTAGGTTCCAAGATTGTCAAAGAGAAGTAGGTATATATGGTCGTATGGAGACTTTAAAAATGACTTGCTAGTTAAACCAACTAGATACTTTGCTCACTTTTTTTAATAAAGCTGTTAAGTACGCCCAAAACCCAAGTCTTGGATTAATAATATTCTGAGATCACGGTATCCTGTGAGAGTCTAATGGACTCAGACTCAAAAGAAGATCAAGCCCATCTAAAGAAGAAGCCCACTTCGTCTACACAGAAAACGACAAAACCTGCAACGGTCTCAAAATATGTACCTGCAATTGAAAGAGGAAAAGAAGAAACGCGTATGGAGAATAAGTTTGAGGTGCTCTTATCCATTGATGAGTCAGCTTGACAGCTATACCAAGTTGCCCTAGTCTCTAGATCCTTTTTGGCTTACTATTTAGTCTCTTGTAACAAGCTACATATTCTTTAACCTTTCAATAACAAATCGTCTTTTTGTCAAGAGTTTCTTACATTCACATGGTATCAGAGTATTGGTAACCTTCACAGGTATTTCTATGGCTGATCCGTATCCCTTTCCAAGTAATGTTCACATCTTGAGCTCTGTCACTATCAAACTCAACGATGGTAATTATCTTCTCTGGAAGACTCAAATGGAGTCTCTTTTGTCTAGTCAGAAGCTTCTGGGCTTCGTTAATGGAAGCATTGTTGCTCCAGATCCTGTCCAAACGCTCACAAATCACGGTGTTCAGACGCAAACTCCCAACCCGCAGTATGAATCTTGGTTCTGCACAGACCAGTTGATCAAGTCGTGGATCTTTGGTATGTTGTCAGAGGAAGTTTTGGGGTATGGTCACAATCTCGCTAACTCTCGCGATGTCTGGCTCTCTCTTGCTGAAAACTTCAACAAGAGCTCCCTTGCTCGTGAGTACTCTCTCCGTCGAAATCTGCAGCTTCTCACCAACAAAGGTAAAACCTTTACGGCATATTCTCGTGAGTTCAAGACCATCTGTGATGCGCTAAGTTCCATTGGTAAACCAATAGAAGAATCCATGAAAATCTTTGGTTTTTTAAACGGTCTTGGACGAGAGTTCGACCCTATCACTACCGTCATTCAAAGCTCTCTCACAAAGATTCCAGCTCCGACATTTAATGATGTGGTGTCTGAAGTGGAAGGTTTCAACAACAAGCTGCAAACCTATGACGAGGCTCCCTCAGTCCACCAGCACGTTGCCTTTAACACAGAAAGGTCTGGGTTTCAGCGAGGTCGTGGTCGTTACAACTCTAATCGGAGCAGAGGTGGCTACACTACCCGAGGCCGTGGGTTTTCTCAGCATCAGACGACTTCGAACACATCTGGAGAACGTCCGATGTGCCAGATTTGTGGAAGAGTGGGTCATACAGCTCTCAAGTGTTACAATCGGTTCGACAACAACTATCAACCACCAGCTGTGTTCTCTGCTGAAAGAAGCTCAGAAGATCCGAATAAAGACTGGTACGCAGACTCGGGTGCCTCCGCTCATATCACATCCACCTCCAAAGGGCTGCAAACTGTTCATCCTTACGAAGGCGACGATACTATTATGGTGGGCGATGGCACCTATCTTCCTGTAACACACGTCGACTCTGCAACAATCACCACTGCCAAAGGTACTCTTCCTTTAAATGAAGTTTTAGTCTGCCCTGATATTCAGAAATCATTGTTGTCTGTGTCAAAGCTTTGTGATGACTATCCCTGCGGAGTGTACTTTGATGCTAATAAAGTATGCGTGATTAACTTGGAAAATCAGAAAGTGGTGTCCAAGGGTCCTACAAGAAATGGTCTATATGTGTTGGAGAATCGGAATTTTGCAGCTTTCTTCTCAAATCGACAATGCTCGGCGAGTGCAGACGTTTGGCATCATCGATTGGGACACTCTAACTTCGCGATTCTTCAACACCTACAAAAGAGCAAGGAGATTGAAGTAAATAAGAGCAGAACAACCTCCATTTGTGAGCCTTGCCAGATGGGGAAAAGTAGTAGATTACAGTTTGTAGCTTCTAGTTCTAGAGCTTTGAAACCACTACAGAGGATACATTGTGATCTGTGGGGTCCCTCACCTATTGTATCAACTCAAGGTTTCAAATATTATGCAGTTTTTATTGATGATTTCAGTCGGTTTTCATGGTTCTATCCTCTTCGAGCAAAATCTGAATTCTACTCTGTGTTTACGGCATTTCACAAGCTTGTGGAAAATCAATTATCTTACAAGATTAAAGAATTTCAGACAGACGGAGGGGGTGAGTTTACGAGTACCATATTGAAAACGTACCTCACAAAGCATGGTATTAAACAGTTAATTTCTTGTCCCTACACACCACAACAGAATGGTGTAGCAGAGCGCAAGAATCGCCATATAATCGAGCTCAGTCTCTCCATGATGTTCCACGGTCATCTCCCGCTGAACTATTGGGTCGAAGCCTTCTTTACAGCAACGTTTGTGGGGAATATTTTACCTGCTCTTGATACAGAAAACAAGAGTCCCTTTGAAATGCTCCTTGCCAAGAAACCAGATTATTCATCCCTCCGTGTTTTTGGGTCTGCTTGCTACCCCTGTCTCAGACCAATCACAGCTCACAAGTTCGAGCCGAGATCACTGCAATGTGTCTTCTTGGGCTATTCTCTGATGCATTAGGGATATCGCTGCCTTCACCCTCCAAGTGGTAAAGTTCACATCAGTCGACATGTGATTTTTGACGAAGACATAATGCCATTCAAGGATCAATATAGAGCTTTGGTCCCTCGTTACGAAACATCTATTCTCAAGGCCTGGCAAAACGCGACTGGTCAACAGTCGAACCCTGCAACGGAATGTCAGATACCCCGAGCCTTACCTGTACCTGTTCCTCAGTTTATACCTGATGGAGCTCCAGCCCCTACTCCGATGCCTGATGGTGATCATGTTAATCCTATTCCTGAAGATACTCAACAACAGATTGGAGACCTGCCCCAACAAAATGTTCACTCGATGACTACTCGGTTAAAAGCTGGAGTCCAGAAACCAAATCCTCGGTATGCTCTTCTAGCCTCAAAATACTCTGTGGAAGAACCAAAGTCTATTGTCAGTGCACTCAAGCATCCGGGATGGAATGGAGCGGTCTCTGAGGAAATAAACACAATCAACATGCTGCATACATGGACCTTGGTGCCACCTATCGAAGATATGAATGTCTTGGGATGCAGATGGGTATTCAAGACGAAACTCAGACCAGATGGGAGTGTTGACAAGCTCAAGGCTCGTTTAGTTGCCAAAGGTTTCAATCAAGAAGAAGGCCTTGACTATTTAGAAACCTTCAGCCCTGTCGTTAGAACTGCAACAATTCGACTAGTGTTAGAAATTGCAACAGCTAAAGATTGGCAAGTCAAACAATTGGACGTATCCAATGCGTTTCTTCACGGAGAGCTACAGGAACCAGTCTTCATGAAGCAGCCACCGGGGTTTGTTGATCCAGAGAAACCAGAATATGTCTGTCGACTCAGCAAGGCACTGTATGGCCTGAAACAGACGCCTAGAGCATGGTTCGACACATTCAGCAAATTTCTGATTGATTATGGTTTCACATGCAGTAAATCTGATCCATCTCTCTTCACATATCGTCAAAAGGGACAAAGCTTGGTGCTATTGCTGTATGTCGATGATATCCTCCTAACAGGTAGTGATCAGAGTCTTGTTCATCACCTCCTGACGGCTCTAAGCGACAAATTTGCTATGAAGGATCTTGGAGCACCAAGTTATTTCTTGGGGGTTGAGATTCAGACTACAAGTAGTGGGTTATTCATGCATCAGACTGCGTACGCTAAAGATATTCTCCATCACGCTTCGATGTCAAATTGTAATCCAATGGCCACTCCTCTTCCCCAGAGAATCGACGATGAACCCTCTCCGCTGTTCTCTGATCCAACTTATTATCGCAGCTTGGCTGGTAAGTTACAATATCTTACTATCACAAGGCCGGATATACAGTTTGCGGTGAATTTTGTTTGTCAAAGGATGCATTCTCCCACAGAGTATGACTTTGGTCTTCTAAAGCGGATTCTCAGATATGTCAATGGGACGATCAACATGGGGTTAAACTTACAGAGGAACCCTTCTCTCACTCTTTCCGCCTTTTGCGATAGTGACTGGGCAGGATGTAAAGATACACGACGTTCAACTACTGGGTTCTGTGTTCTATTGGGTTCGAACTTAATATCATGGTCTGCAAAAAGGCAGGAAACGGTAGCTCGGTCTTCGACAGAAGCGGAATACAGGTCCTTGGCTTCCACAGCGCAAGAAATCACATGGGTCTCATTTCTGCTACGGGATCTCGGAATAACTCAAGACCAAGCAACAATTCTGCATTGCGACAATCTTTCAGCAGTTTATCTCTCTGCAAATCCAGCGCTACATAAAAGGTCAAAACATTTCGATACGGACTACCACTACATCAGGGAACGTGTGGCTCTAGGTCTTATTGAGACAAGACACATTCCAAGCAAACAGCAATTGGCAGACATCTTTACGAAACCTCTTGCCAGGAGTGTTTTCTGCACTCTCAGAGACAAACTTGGAGTTTCGGAAATCCTCACCTCAAGTTTGAGGGGGAATGAGAGTCTAATGGACTCAGACTCAAAAGAAGATCAAGCCCATCTAAAGAAGAAGCACACTTCGTCTACACAGAAAACGACAAAACCTGCAACGGTCTCAAAACATGTACCTGCAATTGAAAGAGGAAAAGAAGAAACGCGTCTGGAGAATAAGTTTGAGGTGCTCTTATCCATTGATGAGTCAGCTTGACAGCTATACCAAGTTGCCCTAGTCTCTAGATCCTTCTTGACTTACTATTTAGTCTCTTGTAACAAGCTATATATTCTTTAACCTTTCAATAACAAATCGTCTCTTTTGTCAAGAGTTTCTTACATTCACATCCTGAATATAGATTACAAAATCTAAACCTTATTGAAAAAGTCTTAATAAATTCAAAATTAAAAGAAATGGAACAAATTCTGTGATTGGACATTAATTTATTAGTGACCTCTTAATTGATCACTCTAAATATTAGTCATTTTCAAGTAATCGTGTAACTCCGATGCTTTAAAACAGTAGCTAAATCAATGAAAAGAAAAAACAATCGTGTTATGTTTTGTAAGCTGAAAATCCCCAAATGAAACCAAGACTAATCATTGAAGTCAAAGAAAATAAAATCTTTTTTACATACAAAACATTTATAGATGAACGTTTTAACCGATGTATAAAGAGGTAATTATTTCCTTTTATTACGTAAATATAAGTGTGAATTTTTGTATAAATATGGAGTCTTTAATCATTGAAAGAACATTTTATTTTGGGTTAAAACACCTATAATTGATCAATAATAATCATTATTCCTCCATTCATTTACTCTTCACTTTAATTTCTTATTTATTCATTTAGTTTTCATACCCATTTTTCTCAGTTCTTATATTTTTTTCTAAGTTCTTATACTCATTTTCTGATTTTAACTGAAAGAAATCATTTGTTAAACAAATAAACAATGTAAGAGATTTCCAGCACCCACATATGTGGATTTGTTGATGGCTTTATCTAATATGGAATTTTATCTTGAATGGAATGAAATATGACATTTCGGGCTGGTCTAAGTAAAGGTAGGGGAGGAAGAGGCCCACAAGGGTGAGGACCTCAGAATTGTGGATTGTGTGAGAGATATCAGAGTAAGTTATACATGCTTTAGATGGTTGTGAAGGAGAAATCTTATTTACAAAAGATATACATAGGACAGTATATTAGAACACAGTGAATCAGTGCAGTACTATATAGATTGGAGCAAACTCAGAAGTTATCTGATTTTTATGATTTGTTCCATGTTTTGGGTTTGCGTAAAATGGCTAAGAAACAATAATTGATTGTATGGAAACTATATGTTCATGAAACGTGTAAAAGAATATAATGTTTACAAGAGACTTATTTTGGAAAAATGGTGTAGATGGTACAAGTATACTAAAGAATGATGGCGTAGAGGAAAATGATTTGAGAACCAAAAAGTAAATAATGATGATATGACTAAGTGGCTAACTCATGTCATGGACTCGAGGACGAGTCCCATTAAACTGGAGGTTTTTCTCACGACCCAGTCTCGGATAATCGAGAAAATCAGATTCCAGTCCGCAAAAAACTTAATGAACTATTGTTAGTGAAGTGAGTTTTTATTTTTATTAAAGGAAAAGAATACGAAAGTTCAAAAACCCATTCCGTGTGGTCTAGATGAAAACACTAATCTAAGAATCCTCCTTCACTTATCTAAAATGTCTGCATAAACTTAGGAGAGAAAAAAAGAAAGTTTTATCCACTGAAATTCTGCCTAAATTTTATCAGTAGCCACAATCCACATCTGTTTCATCCAGCTACATTGTGGACTATTTTCTGTCGATCTAGAAGGACTTAGATCAAGATCTTGGTACCATTGGAAAATCTTGCTATCATTTTTCCAAAACATCTGGCCTTGCTTGATTCAGAGGTATAGTCTTGTGAGATATTGTTATTTCATTATGAGGAGCCAAATCTATTAAAACTTATTCTGGGTTATCTGTTTCAAGTTTTGTGGAAGGATTTTGTGAGAAATTTTCCAGGCAAACCCTGAACAACCGTGTGACAATCAACATATGTATGAAAGTCCCTAGTCTCAAATTTCTAAAATCAATTGTTTTATTCAGATTGGAGGTATGTGAGGAAAGTTATCGCTATTTCTTCTCGTCTGGTTCATTCTATCCGAATCTCTAACCACCGGAAATCTGTCCAGTTATGGTTGAGGAAGCAAACGGATGATCAAATGAAAGAAAGTTCTTGAATCTCATATAAATCCAAGATGGAAAGTGTATTGTCATTCTGATTAATGAGTGGAAATTATGTATGTTTCTTCAGGCATAATTTGTGTAGTACAAATCAGTGAGACAGACAGAGGATAAATTGTGTTTTCGATTCTACTGTTACCTTTTCAAGCTGATTTTTGGTAAGATGATTTATAACCCATGAACCTAGGTATCTGTAACATATCTCGGCGTTATCAATTGTGGTTAGGAGTTATAACTATTTTATCAAAAACTGTTCTACTCAGCGCATAGATAAGACCAATTCAGCAAGATGAGATATTTGGACAGGCAGATGAAAATGGATCGTGTTGAAACTTTGCACATACTTTTATGACACATAAATATAGTTCTTGGTGGAAATATATCGTAATTTGGGTTCAAGAGCTTAAGGAAAAGCGATATGAAAGTTGTAGTAGTGCAGCTGTCTAAGAGAAGAGAAAAGGAGAAGAATTGTTCTTCATCGTCAAGGGAGGTGATCTGTGGATTCATGTTATGAGATAGTATAGTTTGTAAGCTTATATACTAGTGTATGAAATAGTGATTGATGTATTAAGTCCAAATATAAGTAGTGGAATTGTTAGGATGAAAGGTTATGTTGTGTTATGTTGAGGTGTGATGTTAGATAGAGTTGTTCACATATAGAGGTACTTTAAGTCCAAAAACTAACAAATAGAGTACTTCTGGATTGAGGTGTACTTTGAGCTTAGGAAATATCGAAAAAGTCCTTACTCGAAACCAAACCATTATTTTCTTCGTCACTTTTCTCCTCATCTCGTTAGTTTTCTTCTCTCTTCTTTTTCCCCTTTTTGATAAAGAATCCTAATTTGATGGCATCTAAGTTTCTCCAGCGTGGTAAAATTTGAGTCTTTGTCTTCTTCCCCAATTTAATTCCGGTGAGTCGTCGTTTCACTGCGAATTTATTCTCGACAAATTCTCGGTGTGAGCAGATGGGTGCTTTAAAAGAGAGACTCTGTTTGGTTGCCGGATGTGTTTTTCGCCGTCACTGTGACTAACGCTGATTGAAAAACATTTTATCGGAGAAATTCTCCAACTAATCGGAAACTCCGTCGTGAAAAGGTTCGGAGTATTTATAAACTTGTTTTTAATCTGTGGAAAAGACGACGGTGAGTAACCATGTAAATTAACTCAGCAGCTGTTGTTGTCTCTGCACTCGTCTCTGGAGAAGGAAGAAGATGAGAACAGAAAAGGTGACCACAAAGAGCAAGACAACGTACATGTTGAAAGTGAAGTTGACCACAAAATACCTGACCACGAAGAAATTAGCGTAGAACAGAACTATGAAGCAGCTGACCACGAATTAACTAACCACAAAAGACCTGACCGCAAAGAATCTGAATACAGAAGAACTGAACATGAAGGATCTTTGTTTAATAACCCCTCTTTTGTTATAATTTCTTTGTACACATTTAATGTTACATTGTGCAGTCTATTTATTTGAAAAATATCATATTGTATACATCTAAAAATGAAAAATCTACTCTTACCTTGTAAGTTCTCTACTTTAATTTTATTCATTAGGTTAATGGATGATTTATAGTTACTTGTCTATGTTTCAACTTATCCATTCTATTTTATCCATCATAACTTATGCAGATAGATACTTTGTAAAATAACTTATTTGTGACCATTAAGAATGTTATACTTGTGGACTGGTTCTTGTCCTGCATTTTAGGTCCATTTGATTTGGTATATTTTGATACATCAGAAAAGACAAAACTCATTACAAACATGACAAGATAACAACTTAAACATGATAAGGTAACTAATCAAATATGGCATAAGTATTGGTAGACTCATATGTTGTATCATCAAACAATATGTCCATCTCAAATTCTTCATCGTCCACATGGTCAAGGGTTCGTGGACATCTATTGTTCTGACATCTGTTGTACATCCCTACCTATCCGCTTGTACCAATCCATGCAGATCCACGTAACTATAACTTACCTCCAGCATATTTTTGCTGATGTGTGTCACCATAAATCACCGTATTCAATCATTATTAGTGGTGCAGCTCGTATAACAGCCTTCGTTTCTCCCCATAAAACTCCCTTGAAACCTTTTTTCAAATCCTAGACATCTATTGCACATCCAGTTATCCACATTTCATTGTCCACATTTTATTATATGCATTCAGTTATCTACGTTTCATTATCCATATAATGAATCATTGTACTAAACACATGTATCTGTTAATGTGTCCCAAAATCAAAAGTTCATAAGAGATGCACAGCTCCATATTTATATAATGAATTAGAAAAATGTAACAATGATATAATATATCACGTGATTATCCTTCTAATGATAACTTAGTTATATACAATATTAAAATTTATTGTCCATAATATTTAGTCCATTGAATTTATGCTTTAAAGATCACCATTTGATATATCCACGATAGATTATTCATGAAATGACATTCGTATCCGATATGACTATCAATCCTTAATTAGAAAAAATTGATGATTGTGTGGTCAGCTCTTTTATGGTCAACATTGTTGTACTTGTCAATTTAATCTCAAATATTTTTTTCATCCAATTTGAGGTTCTGTAGTCTTGGGAGAATACATATTGACTGCGGAAGAAAATCGAAGAGATTGTTTTTGTAGAGGAAGCGACTGTGAAGCGCTATCGCATTAAAAGCTGAATAGGTATTGAGCTGGATAACTCGTTATCGTGGAGATTAAGACTGCAGAAGTAAATTAACGAGCCGAGCTCAGATAGGATGTACCTATGAAGATGTTTTTCAGCGAGGGAGATTCTGACGATGTGTGAGCCGGTGGAGTTTAAGATGTTCATACAAGAAATTTCTGTCAAACAGCAAGGATTGGAGTTGTTATCGTTCCAATCGGAAAAAGTGGTGGAAGATTTCATTGACGGCATATTTGTATATCTACTACACTCTTCACATATCCATCAGATCTTTTTCATTAAATGAACTATGGACGGTTGAGATTAAATGTGTGAAACCTAATGTCTCACTTATGAGAGCCACATGATTTGATTTTAGAGAGATGATCTAAGAGCTATAATTTCCTCATATGTAAGCAGTTCTTATTAAAATATGGTTCTCATTGAACAAGAACTAAAAGGCTAATTCGTCTGAATTTTTGTCTAAGAACGGCCCAAAGTATGTCCACAATTCAAAGTACTCTACCATGTAATTAAAGTTTTAAAAAGTATCCAGTGATGTAAATAACTCTGTTAGATAATGGTTATGTGTTTTGTGTGATGTCGGACTGAGGACGAGGAAATGACGATTTCATTAAAACCCGTAAACTCTGACGAGCCAAATGTGACATACGACCTTTCGAAGTGATGGCATAGTCCAGAGTTATGAGATCAACGATGGTAATGTGAAATGTGTTGTGAAATATGAATATAACAAGTGAACAATATTGAATAGTGTTATAATGTATGTTGTATGATGCCTGACTGTTTCTTAGTTTAGTATATTAACTTGCTGAATTATATTGTTATTTAATATGAATTAAGTGAGTGGATATAATCGTTTCACTGAGTAATTCATTACTCACTTTTTTTTTTTAGTGTAAATGTTTTGTTGTGGTTCAAGTTAAGACTAAAGATGATTTGAGACGGATATTTGCCAAAACCTGCTTATAGTGGATTGAAAAAGACATTTGTCTTAAGGCTCTAGATAATCTTTATATATAAAAGAGGAAGGGCTTTCTCCATGTGAGTGACAAGTGG